>CAFUXE010000055.1:543132-554423 GCA_903364295.1 Serranus cabrilla | reverse complement strand
ATAAAAAGTTATTTGAGAGGTTTGAAATCTCTTTTTCTGTAACTGTTACAACATAATCAGTATTGTTGACTGTATCAACACATATGTTAATATTTATAACACATATTCATGGCAAAGAATACTTTTAATTATTCTCTTACCATTTCCCCAGAGCCTAGATAGAAGTATAGATAGATGTGATGTTAATAGATGAGTCATTTACTACACTGTATATGTGATTAAGTAAGGTATAATAAATAACTTATGTAAGTGGCCTATATATTTTACTCCGAAGGCATCTTGTAGGTGCATCTATTTCTCACTGAATAATAACAAACTGGAGTCAAAAAGAACGGAATACATTCATTTCTTTATTCAGAAATTTATTTTGACCCTCTCAGGCAATTAAAAATATAAGATTCTCTTTTTTACTGCTTTGTCTCACATTGGTATTTCACAGACGTTGAAATATTTCTCCATAAATAAAGTACAAAATACATTTGTTTTTTTCTTTAAAACGCAAATAAATATCATAATAAATATATTAGTTTAAGTTAACAACACAAGGCAACCAATAACCAAAAGGAATACTGCGGTGTTAAAGTCCCTGAACCAGGTTGTCAAAAACAGGGGACAACAGAAGATGGGGTGCAATTTACAAACTTGCAAAGATAACAGAATTAGATCTCAAAATGTGTCAGTATACAGATATTCATATCAAAACTCACTGACACACATTTTTTCTGTTAGCACACTTTGATCTTCAGCATTCTGCAACTTCTGCACCCCCGGGTCTCAGAAAAATGACAAGTTACGCACCCACACATGCACATTTACAGGCACACATGCACACACACATACACACACAAACACACGCACACAGAGCAGAGAGAAGTATGAAGCTTTGGTTGAATGCTACTGGGAGAATTGACAGTTTCCCCCATTTGGATTAGCTGTAAAGTGCATATCACAGATAAAATGGCATCAATGACACATGTCAGGTCTCACTGATTAAGGCTACTGAATCAAACATACTGTTTGTGGCACCGAGAGTAAATTGCCTACGAGGCAGGGAAAATCTTTAAGGCACAGGAATTAATGATTATCACTAAAGATAAGCCATTTTTGATCACTACAGATTTACGGTAAGTACAAACCAGATCGTTTACTGGTACTGTCAAGACCTGCAGAGGAGTTAATTTTTATGGAAGACCACATACAAAGGTCTAACAGGCTACACAATATTTTTAAGTATAAAAATAGAGTCTAATAACATCTGGGTACTAAAGTCATCTCAGTATGTGTAGTTTTTCCAAGATGAGTTCCATTTTAACAAACATAAATTAAGAACTTTAAGTGTTATTTAGTCAAAGGTTGACTTGTCCTGATCAGTTCTGGTTCTGAAGAAAAGTCCAGATAAACAGACGCAGTTAGCAAAGTGTCAGTTCTCTTCTGCTCCTTCCCTTTTGGATTTAGTCGGACAGGGACAGGCGTTCAAACACAGTGAGCCTCTTGCTGGCTCCGTCGAATGTTGGAGACTCGGTTCCACTGGACCCTCCGCTGCTGCTGCTGTAGCTGTCCTCCAGGGAGTCCTCGGAGGAGAAACGCTGGAGCCCTGCAGGCTTGATGAACCCCGGGCCGGGAAACATCATGTTGCCTTCCTGGAGGTGCCCGTCATCCACGCTGGCGAAGACTCTGCTGTTGTTGCTGTTAAAGTTATTCCCATGGCCGCACACACAGCGTGAGGCCTTTGGCTCCATGATGAGAGGAATGTTGTGGATGTCTCCGGTGCTGGCACGGGTCTGATGGTTGCCAAACTGGAATGCTGCTGCGTCCCGCTGCAGGGAGTCACCAAACACTGGGGAGAGGAGGTCAACGGGAGGTGGGGAGACGGAGGGAGCACGGCTGAACCCCAGGTTAGGGTCGTTGAAGGATGATGGGAATGATGGAGGAGGTGAGTTGCGTGAAGAGCCCAGGAAACCTGCGAAGCTGACACTCTGGCGCAGCTGGTGGCGAGGATTCTGACCGCAGGTTGCGGTGGCATTTGGCTGCTGCTGTTTCTGGAATTTGCCAGATGGCATCGGACCTCCGCTGATTTTATCCTCATGGATGAAGTGGCAGCGTGAGCCATAGGGGCAGTAGCCGAAGTTGTAGAAGGTTCTGCAGGGCTCGGTCTTGTACTTGGGGTGGCGGAACAGTCCACGCAGCTCTGCCTCGCCATGGGCAAACTGGCACTTACTGCCATACTTGCAGCTTCCAGTCTCCTGGAAGCCACGGCACAGCTCCGTCTTGTAACGATTAGGGGCCACCACTGGTGGAGCCTGGACTGGGAGGGTGGATGAGGGAGGGAAGCCAGGCGGTGGAGCCACAGTGGTAGCAGAAGGAAAAGGCTCCAGGTTCTTCAGCTGTCCGAAGGAAGAGAGCAGGGAGCTAGTGGACTCGGTCAGGCTCATGGAGCGGTCGGGCCTGAAAGTGAGCGGCTTCGATTTGGAGACGGGGCCCTGGCTCCAGATGTTGGATGACCAGAGAGGGCTGCAGTCGTCCTCATTGTTAACATTCTCAGTGCTAAAGCTGTGGCTCGAGGCGGCTGGAGAGAAGAAGGAGGTTGACCGGTTCAGCCGACTCTGCCCCGGGCCTTTGAGCTGAGACTGTTTCTGGATGAGCAAGGCATCATCCAGGGCCAGGTTCATAAAGTTCTGTCAAAAAATGGTTCACATAGTTATAATACAGACCTTGATACTTCTAATTTTAATGCAATACTGTATGCTGAAGATCCATCATCATTTTTTTCCTGAGTAACAAACATATTTCAAGTCAGTCTTTTCTTAAACAAAAGATTCACTCCTCTGGGTTTATATTTTAGATCTTTTAGGAAATCAGTTATCAGTAAAAAAAAAAAAAGATAAAATAAAAGTTTTAAGTAGAAAATTGCAGTTTTTGACTGTATTTCTCATGAATATTTGGATAGTAGAGGATTGCAATTGAAGAAACGTACTATCCTCTGCGCTGTCTGCGGCCCTTATCTCATTACTGCTTTAAACTGAGGAAACCCACTGTGACTAAACTCAGTTTAAAAAGAATTTACTATCAAATCAGTGATTCACAGAGAAAAAAATGAGCCAGAATAAGCAAACTGAGAGAGAGAGCCGACAGAGCTGACCCACTCCAGCTTTAGTAAGCAGCAGCTTTTTTTTTTTTCCAAAACAAAATTCCTAAACTTCGACTCACCTTTGCGAAGATGTCGTCAAGCATTTCGGACATGCTGTACTCCTTTGGCCAAAAGAGAAAAAGATTCAGCTGTGATCCAGGGTTTGACTGTTAGATACCTGTGTCCAGTCTTAAGTCAACTAAGAGCTGTGCTGCTGTCTTATATCAGCCCTCAAACCCCTCCCGTCAGGGCAGGGGAGGAGTTTCCATTGCTATGTTCCCGGATGACCCTCCCTCCGCCTCAAGTTTCAGTGAGCTCAGAGAAGGGCGGGTAGTAAAACAACAACAAGAAGAAAAAAAAGAAAGAAAGAAAACTGTGTATTTTTAGCTAGCTGTGTGAAATGCTTCAGTTTCGTAGGCATGTGAAAGCAAAGTGGCTTATTTACACAGCTCTCATACATCTATGCCCATAGCACACACTTGTTTTCCTGTGTTTAGTCTTTCACTCAGAAACTGATGCATCATTCCAGCTCTGTGAAAATGTTCAGGATCTGAAGCGCACAGATTTGAAGTGTTATTTATTCAACAGCAACAAGGAAATCAGAGATAGCAAAACACCTGACTGCATACACAGGCATATAGCATTTCCAGTATATACATTGCTATGAGTAATGGTAGTTTTCAGGAAGTGTACTAAATCATCTGGTCCCCCATCGCATACTGTGACGTTTCTGAGTGTTTTTTTCCCACAGAGAGGAGATTTTATGTATATCACATACCTTATTACCAGAATTCATACAGCTACATTTCCCCCTGTTGTTTCTGCTGTGAAACCAAAGGAAAACCAGGCTCCTGTATTATTATTATTATTATTATTATTATTATTAGTGTTAGATTAAACCTTTGGGCTCATCTGATATATATATATATATATATACAGATTAGAAAGAACAAGGACTTATTGTGTGTAATCATTTATACTGAACACTGCACTTCCTCCACCATAGTATCATTTAATATTCAGATTTTTACATTTCACCACACCAAGCACATTTTTGAGTTGTTTTTATGGAAGATTCACCCCCTCATCACACTGTTAACTTCACGTCTCACAGCGGAAATCCTTCTTCATCTTGTGAAACAAAACTCAAGATGTTATTACCAGAAGATTATTGTTAGTGGCTTTTTTTTTTTCTTCCTCTGGTTTCTATGGTGAGCCTTGCAGCGGCCTTTTTGTTTTCCTTCTCATAGGAATTCAGGGGCAGCTGTTCTCCCCCCACAGGAACAGATTACAGTAACGGAGTGTGTGTTATGCGATCCTGTTTTTTTTTTTGTACTACTGTATACACACTCGCTAAGGGTTATTTTCTTGACTCACACACTACAAGGGCTGTATTCACACACAGTCACCTGACTTTAAACTCTATAAATAGGTCACACACTCTTTTCTTGCAGTGTGTAAATTGGCTTATAGCACATTAAATGAACTATGTCGCTTATGGTCATTTGATTATCTGAGCAGAGTCATTGACTCGTGACCAAATTTGCTATTTGCATTGCTGATTCATTAATGAAATCAGAAGCTTGATGAGGACATAATGATAAGAGATTATACAGCAATATGTGGGAATGAGTGAGTGTAGCACAAAGATTAAAATAAAGACTCTGAAGTGGTGAAACCAATAAGTAAATACATTATTAGCATATCTGTCAGTTTCCGTTTTATTTCTATGAGACTGCGGATCTCAGCTAATCAGCACACTTCATTATTTTCTGCACTGCTGCTGCTGAATATGTCACCCACTCACATGAGTCATATTAAGTCCTGGCAATGACGCTGCATACGTTCAAATAACTGTTGTGCAAGTGTAGAAAAGTTACTGCAACATTAATTACTAAGCTGTCATGTGTGATGGTGGTAAAAGAGAAGTACTCAACCTGAGGCCAAAGGACAAAATACACAAGGATTCTCAAACTGTGCAGGAAGACACACAGACAAGCTCATGAATAATATTTCACAATAATCAAAGTTAAACAAAATGTTATTTGTTTTGTTGAAATGCAGTGAAGTAATTTGGCTTTAGGTCCTGTAAATGTGTTCCAGCCAGTGTGACTGTAAGGCCACCAGTGCAAGACTTTATTTGACATGTTTCAAATATTTTTTATTGTGAAGCATCGTTTGAAAAAATAACAAACTCTGAAATCGCCATGTTAAGAAAATGAATAAACACATTTTAAAAAAGCAAAACAATAACAGTTATGACAACAAATAAATACAACAATTAAATAACAATTTTGAAATAATTAAAAATATATAATAAGAATAATAACTAATGCTTAATGAATGATGCTAATGCTGAAAGTACATGAAATAAGTCCTGCAGTAACTAGTACTAGATTGTAAGAAGAATTTAAATATAGATGATCTAGATGTCAGTCCAAATATTTAATGTACTCAGTTAATGCAGTTAACAGACGACACACACCTTGACTAAGTCTCACAAAACTGACATATACAAGTGAGAACATGAACATTTAATTAATTAAACAGTGAGGTCTTAAACAAGAAGACTTTTATTATAATCTACCACCGAAACGCCTCCACCTTCTCCTGTTCTGTACTTTCTTCAGTGGATCCCCACATGCTGATTCTATCTCTTCTGTACTTATCCGTTAGTTTAACATAACTTTTTTATTTGTCGTTTGTATTTTATTCCTCTCCTGCTTCCTTCTATATCGCCTTGTTTGTGAAGCACTTTGTTATAGTAGTTTTGAGAAAATGATGTAGAATATGAGTATAATTGTGTTTGTGTCATGAGTTACATCATAGGTTTCAGTTTTTTATTTCAATTTCTTTTTTAAATTAATGCCACAGGTGGCTTTGTTTATGAAGCTATATATATATATATATATATATATTCATTATAGGACAGAATGTGATATTTATTCCTTTAGTTATGACTTGCAGACGCTTGATTGTGAAGATTAAATGTACCAGAAGCTTCCTTTGAGAATTACACCATTATCAGCTCACAGCCCGCTTATGCAGACAGATGGACAGACCGACAGGCTGACTGAAACCAAACAGGCCTCTCATGTTCAGCTATTAATAACTGCAGCGAGATATAAATAACTCTGCTAACTATAAATCTGACAGCATCACATACTTCGGAAAGTATATTATGAGGCTGTATAAAGGGTGTGGAAAAATGATCCCTGTCGTTCCCACTTTTCTCGCCTTTCTTCAGACTGTCTCTCACCGGAAGACCAATAAATGGGAACAGAGGTAAAGGGAGCAAATGGCTGAAGTGACATGTGTGTTTGTAGTGTGTGTTTCTGTGTGTGTGTTGTGGTTACCTTGCTCTACTTGTTTCTGATCTGTCTCTTGCCTCAGTTGCATGGAAAGTCACTCTAACAGGGAGGGGCACACACTCACACACACACACACATACATGCTCACACAAACACAAGCTTTAAGGAACATCCTGCTGACGGTGGCTTCCAGGTTGTTGTTTTTTTTTCTTTTTCTCCTTGGTGACTAAGTGAGCGAGTGTTCAATGCCAGGTTTTCCACTGGGGTTTTTACTCAGTGACATGCCAGAGAACATGGAGCTTTCTAACATGTTTGGACTTGATCGCACCATGCTGCGTCAGACAGGTCATAAAGAAGTGTTAGTATGAGAAGACTGTGGGAAAATGCGTAATATGAGAAATGCAGGCAAAAGGTTGAAAAGGCTGTGACTATTTAATAGGAAACCAAATATATTTACAAAAACACACATGGGTGTGGACAATGCTTAACAAACTCACACATTTAAACAGGTTCCCTCTCATCACATGAACCCTAATATGACAATCTTATTATTCCATAGCATGGAACTGACACAGCTGTTTCTGCAGCGTCCAATAGAAATGGAAGCTTTCTTTAATGCCTTTCGCATGTTCCTTGGATGATCCCATTTTCTTAGTTGGGAAATTATTCTTCCAACTTTAGCCTGAGCTTTGAGTTGTAATGTGGGAACAACATGGGCGCTACACAGGAGATGTGTTGTATTTTATTGCTCAAAGTGGGAAACTAATTGTTGTGAATATTCCAACAACACATGATTGAAACACAAATGTCCTATGTCACAATGTTAACAAAAGTAAAAAAAAAAAAATACTCTATGCATCCCCGGGCCATTCTACGCTCATGTTACATGAGTTTAGTGAAAATTAGGCCAGCAGTTTTTCTGTAATCCTGCTGACAAACCAGCAAACCACACCTCTTCTGTGAATGTACAGAAATATTCTTTTGTTAGGCTGTTAACGAGCAGACACACAAAGGAAAGTGATATTCTGTTTTTACAGTAACTGTAAAACCTCTAACCTAAAGAGAAGGAGAAGCGTCACACAGATCACATCCCTGTAGTGTTCTTGCATGGGTCTGTGTTCAGCTGTATAGATGGATCATTAACTAACATAGGTGTGTGTTTGCTCTTATCAACTGTGTAGCATCAGCTTTTACATGCAACTCAAGCATGAAACTAGATCAGTGGTTGAAAACGTATAGAAAGTCAGCACACTTTATCTTCTACAATTTATAGACACCATGTAGATTATTGAAGGCAGGTTGTGGTGTAAACTAAATAACTGCTGAGGATACTATTAACTGGCTGGTATGTTTTCATTCCTCAGAGATTATTTTCTAAAGTGATGACTAAGTGTTTATCTGACCCAATCGGAGGGAAACAGAAGGGGGTTTTTAAGGAGTCTGAGTCACCTTGGCAGGCTGTAATCTGCCGAGTCATGATCATGTGGCTCATGGTGACAGCCAGGTGGGGTCAAGATACTCAGGAGACACCCAGAGGCCTGCCTTGGTTTCCCTTCTGCTGAAACAAAGTTGAATCTGATGAAAATTATAATAGCGTTGATAGTTTATTAAACATGACGTTCCTAAATATGTTTTTACTTCTTAAAATGTAATAAATCTTCCCTGATTAGTTTCTTTTCTCCTCTATCCCCGGCCCAGTTCCACCCAGAGACCCAGACAGACACAGTTTGTCCAGCCTGTGCCTCTAATAAGTGATACTCTGCAAATATTTAACCCTGCCCTCCATAACATCGCTATGGTGACATGCCAAACATTGCACACATAAGCGGGCACGGGTTCAGCGGTTACTGAGCAACAGCGGCGGAGCAGGTTTGCGCAGCTATAACATGGCGGCCACAGAAATGTGATGAGATGGAGCTGCTCACGCCTCTGAATTTATCAGGTGATTCATCAGGGCTGAGAGAGAGGGATGGAGAAAGAGGAGAGACGGGAGGAGAGAAAGTGAGTCAGTAGTTTAAGTTGGTCGGGAGCCCGTGTTGACATTATGGCTGGGGGAAAGTACCTGCCTTTCCAAATACATACAGTATGTTTGAAGAAGCAGGTACACAGTGTCTCCATCTTTATCTTCTATATGCCGTGTCACAGATAAGGCTGTTTCTGTGTAGGATAATTTGATAGGGACTGTGTGGACTTTGGAAATCATGCACTGCGCACACACAGCGAGCGAGCAAACACATACGTTACTATGGGGGTCATTCGACTTGACAGAACTAGTTCTCATACAAAGAAGCAAATAACTCTAAGAGGACTGGATCTGTAGCCTTATTAGTGTAAACAGCGTTGCTTTCAAGTGGTAGAAGTGTTGCAGCTACATTAAAACTCATTCAAGACAAATCCATAAACATTTCTTAGATAATATTAAAGCGACGCACTCTTTTCTCTGGTGGCATTCCACAGCAGGGTTGTGAAGATTTAAAAAGCCCCACATGTTGAAACAATTGCCTGTCTCGATGTTTACATCAGTCGAAACGCAGAGTAATTTATGACCGCCATTACCAGTAATCCAGCAGATCAAAATAGACGATGACTGGTCCGAATTTTTTTGCATATGTGTCAGCATTTAGGAGCTGAAAGAAAACATGAAACCGTCATTTGGCAAACATAGTCTGGTTTTTTCCTTTCTCAAGCGTTTCCCTGACCCTCATTTCCTCAAATCAGACCTGTTCCCTGCTCTCTTCTCCCCCTCTTCGCACGTTCTCCATTAGTTTCTGTCACGCTCTTTCCTAATTTTGTTTTCTCAAGGTCAGCTCTTGTTTGTAATAGATAATTGTGATGTAACTGTGAATTTCAGGTGTTTGATCAGGAATGCGGGGTTAAAAAACAAGCTATGGTGTGTGATTTAGAGTCAATTGAAAATACAGAAGATGATAGTAAAAGTGCTGTGTGATTCTTTATTCTAAGGTTGTTTGTGTTCTCTTATATTTCAGTCTATTTTTTCCTCTGCTTCTGTAGACCTAGTTAATCTAGTTTTTGATTTAACAAAGGGAAGCCTATATGAAAAAACAAAATAACATTTGGAAAGATTTTAAAACCCCCCAGCAATGAGTAAACAAGCATGAACTTTTGACCCATCGTCAGAGGTCACCTTCAGTTTTGTCTTAGACTTTTCCACTGACTGTTCTGAGGATGTGGGATCGTGACATGAGAGGGTTAAAGATGCACACAGCACAGAGGTGTAGCCTGTGGCACACACCAGCGTGACACTGGACTGGTTAGACTTGTTTTTGCGGGTTTTTCCTCAAGGCGGGATCAGGCCTGATGCAGCTAAACATGCATAAGCAATAGTAAACGAGAATTACCGCCTCATGGTTGTATGCCTCCACAGGTTTACATCCATATCTGTCCAGACTCATATATGGAGTAACGACTTCGAAGGAATTTAACCTGTTGAAACCCACCTGCCTGCAGGCGGGTAGGATTAGGGTTAGAGCAACAAAACCTCTTTTGAGCTCTGGTTGAATTTATGTTTTTTAGGTCGTGTTTGTACCATAAAAACACAGACACACAACAAGATATTACCTTTCAACTGAAGCTTCATACAACCCCGATTCCTAAGAAGTTGGATGCTGTGTAAAACATAAAATAAACCAGAATGCTTTAACATTCAGAATTCAGAACACATAGATTACAGAAACAAAAGTCTATAAGTTTGAACATTAAATATATTGTCTTTTACAGTATTTAATATTTATTTTGATGGTTGAAAACGATTAGAAAATTATTACATTCTATTTATTGTTCACAGTATCCGTATAATCCAGAATCAGGGTTTTACATGAGTTTTGGCTTTAGTTCTTCTGTCAGAACTTTTTTTTAAAGAGATTCATAAAAGTTATTTGGTGTGTTTTGTCACAAATGGAGAATTAATTTTTGAGTTGTGGCCAAAAATATGTTTTTTTTTAAAGTCAGTTTCGAATTCCGACCACAAATTCGAATCAGTTTATCCTTGAGTCCAATTTTATGCTTGTGCCAAATTTCAAGAAGTTCCCCCAATGCGTTCCTGAAATATCACATTCATAAGAAGTGGACAACCTGAAGACATGATGCTGTCACAGCTCATTCTCATCCCAGCTCATCAGACGGTGATGCTTTGTCACGGCACAGATGCACACTGACCCCCTTGGCTTTACTTCAGGACCATGCGCCACTTTCTGCTAGTTAACTTCCTTTCTTGCATGAAACGGTTATCATTAATGCAACACAACCACTTGACTAATGTTCTCCTGAAAAAACTGCAGCTTCCTCATTTAAGTATTGGACACAGTTGATGCAGGTTGACTTCAAATAACATTGGCACTTGGTTTCACATTCAACCAACTCCTGGACCAAAGTCTGGGGTTTGTTTGACCCATCTCCCCTCCCATACACACAGAGTGGACCTTGACTCTATTTATAAAATTAAATGTACTCATGCCATCTAATATTAAGGCGGGTGGGTTTACGTTACAGTCAATTCAAGACCCAGTGTGCGTCATATACGGGCCTGGGTGCCTTCTGCATCTGTATCACACGCCAAGAGCAGTGACAAAATGTTGGTAACTGACAAGTCAGGAGAATGAGCTGGCACACACACACACACACACACACACGCAGGAAGGGGGTAAGTCTATACAGATACACCTCTGAATAAAAGCCAATTTGGACTCGAGAGGTAGTACTTTTTGTTGCGTAATATAGCATGGTGAACAGAAAAAGAAAGTTTTCAAGTTCCTGGCAGGAAGGACTTGTACAGAGTGTACAGATGTAATGTGAGTGTATCACATTTCCATATTAGTTTTTTTTTTTTTTTTTGC
>CAFUXE010000055.1:528448-543096 GCA_903364295.1 Serranus cabrilla | reverse complement strand
TTGCAAACCTCATCAGTAATGAGGAAATATCCAACCAGCTTCCTCTATCGGTACAGAAGTGTGGTTTTGGAGGAATTTCTGCTGTGGGCCAAACACTCTCAGAAGACAGATGTTTGAATAAATATAGCAATAATTCAAATGATGTGCTCAATTCTTAGCGTGGCAGCTGCAACAGCATTTGAGGATAATGCCACAATTGATGCTTGTGTTTTCCAGGAAGTTGTGTTTTTGCCTGAGGGGAGTCAGAAGTGGTGGATTCTTGTAACGGAGTGAAATCTGGACCGTGTGTGTTTCTATTCCAAAAGGGTTTTTTCTCTGCGCAGTTATACATTTCTCATCCACATCCCAAACAAATTTCTCAGTGTGAAGTTTTTCCCCCTCAGGAACAAACAGGCACTTTAAAAAAAAAAAAGAAATCTCGTATCAGCTTCATGCCACAATCCTTCACACTCACCATGAAGTATTGTGGCCCAAACTAATCTAATTCTGTTGTTGGGTGGATTTAATCTTTTGACCTGAACACAAATAAATCCAAACTTTTCATGTTGTGGTCAGTCATAAGAAAGCAGCAAAACAAAATAAAAAAAAAAGTCCTAATTGAGCGGCACATGGTCAGGCATGTGGGTGCCAGTAAATCCTTCCTTTAGTTCCTCACTTTACATGTCAAGATGAAGTTAGAGAGCACAAAGAAAGTACGAGAGGAGGAAGAGAAGAGTGGAGCAGCTGATGAGAGTCAACTTGTGCAAGAGAACATAATCTGAGTGGTGTTGCAAGATGGAGCTACTTAAGCAGTGTTGCAACAACTGTCAAGTCCTAATTAAATGATTTGAAATGGTCTTTGTCTGTCTTTGCACAACATGTGCTATTTTGTGTACTAGTAATAATGTCCTTAATCAGTTGAGGTTATTTGGCTTCAGTTGTGGTTAGACAAGTGTTTTGGGAATGATTGAGAACACCTGCTGAGAAAGAAGGTGGCTGCACTTAATGTATGTGCCTTCCAAATTGGTAATAGCTTGGAGGTAATTTCCAAGCCGGTTGCTAGAATAGATGTTGACATTTTTAATTTTACTGCAAAGCACAGACATGTTGAATCTCAACATTTTTGTGGTTCAAATAGTTTTTGATCCGTGGTACCCTGTCATTGTGCCTAACATGCGTCACAACCAGCAGCAATAATCACATGGACGAGTCACAATCGCTTTTTAAACGTGACAAGCGCTTCATTAAACACCTTGTAAACGTGTCATTGCTGCTTTAAACATGTGACAAATGTGATTTTAAACACATTAACCAAATCAATCAAACATTATCAAATGTACTGCTACTTTTCTAGTCGTAGCGACCACGTTAAGAGTTTTTACACTATAGAACATCATCAATCAATAACCGAATTTGGTGTTAAGAGGTCATGGTCAGCACACACGTCATTATACATACAAGTGTGGTTCGCGGTTGTAAAAAAAGGGCTGCAGTATCAGTGAATTTGGGCTACAAAACCACTGGCAAAGAACTTTTTGGTTAGCCGTTATATGAGACAGTTTGAAAAGTAAACAAATGTTTGTAAATGCCAAAAATTAAGCAGTTCAGAGGCTGAAGTGAGCCTCGAAAGTTATTTTACAATAAGCTTTTATGTAACTACGTAAAAAGTTACTTTTGTTTTCACACGGGACACGAAACCCTGTTCTACTTGGTGACACACAAATGATGTGCCATCAGCAATTCAGTGTGAAGAAGTGGTGGTCATTTTGTGAGATCAGGCTGTCAGGGGACAAAACATCCGGACCAAACTTCCTACAGAAGTGAGCTGGTTGGTGTTTCACTCCCCCCTGCTGCCTGCATGGAAGTGAGCCTGCATGGCTTTTAACATCACATTGCTCCTTCACTTATTTCAGTGAAACGTATTTATGGTTTGCAGAAATGTAAAATGACAACTAATGGTGACTAATAAGAGTTACTTCTTGATCCTATGAGTGCAACAGTCCCACTAATCAGAATCATCTGACCTTCTCTGGTTAAATGTGGTTCAAATAGTGAGCTATCCTCAGCATGTTGGCACAGTTAGTGCTTTATCAGCAAGTTGGCGTCCCACCCTGCTGTGTGTGCGCTTGTGTGAGCTGCAGGTTCTCTCCCAGTTCAAGGTCACCACTGTGTGTTGTCAGGCGATATCTGCATCCGTCGCTACATTATGACTCACTCAGCGCTGAGGTGTTTTCCCGCTGCGCTGCCCTCCGTGGCAGATCTACTGTGATTTCTACCACAAATAAAGCAGGCTGGCTCGGCGGCTGCGGTCCAGGTTTCATCCTGTGTCCGCTGGGCACCACGTTAAGCTGCAAGAACTCAGCAGATGTTTTGGGGGATTTTTATTTTGGGACTATTTAATCATGGTGTTCTCTTGCCAGAGCTGGAAGGACACGGGCAGATTTCAGTGCTGAAAAAAAAAAAATCTTGTAGAGAAATTGAGACTGAGAGTTTCCAGTGAGGGCATCACATATGGTGAAGTAACAAGGATTTGGATAACAGTCCAATAAAAAGTCATACATTAAACCTTGACAGAGTAATCAGAACTGATACTGAACTCATAAAGACCAACAAGGAACAAAGGTATCAGGAAGAAGTACTTTCGGTTGGAACTGAGTGGAAAATCTCTCACAGTGTGGAGTTTAATAAGTGGATTTGGTAGCTGTTTGTTTGTGTTGTACCAGGAAAGGCATTCTCTAGCTTACAGGAAATCATTGACATAAAGTCTATTGGGAGAGATTTCAAAACTCCAACCTTTCATCCCTCTTATCACAGACTCTTCGGTGTTGAGCAACACTGCTGTTGGAGAATACATCAACTCAGCTGCCAGTTTTTTTACTTTTCTTTTTCAAACTTCCCCAGTCCAGCTATTTACGTTGTTCGACCCGGAAACGTGCGTGTCACCTCCCACTGCGAGTCTTAACAAATTCTCTGAAGTTCTACTATTTCTCAAAACTTCTGCCTTTCCCCCCCTCCTTCATTTCCCTTCCCACTTTTCCAGAGCACCAGCCCTCTTCCTTCTCACACGGAAATGGGGCCAGGTTGAAGAGAAGCAGAAGAATGAGGGGGAGGGGGATAGACGGGAAGCCACAGTCGGAAAATGAAACAAATGAAACAAAATGTTCTGAACTGCAGGCTGTAGGAGTTGCCAGAAAATGAGCTCGGGGCTTGGAGTGAAACTGACCCTAAAGCGTACAAACTGCCTCTAAATGAGACGATGAGTGAAAAACATAAAACTAAAAGAAAATTCCAGTTATTCATCAGGAGTGTCATGATTGGTACATTATAGAGGGAGGTTGTGAAGTTTTAGAAACATATTTTTTATGTAAGTGCCTTTCTAAATACCTTAATTTGATGTGCAGGTTATTTCTTTGCTTCTGAGAAGAAACTGAGTGTTTTCAAATTTTATATTCCACTAGAACTGTAGTGTTCTGACTAATATGCAGAGCGTGGGAGGGATACTTTAAAATTGAATATAATTTCATAGCTGCAAAAATCTGCAACTTTATCCAGCATATTTTGCTGTGTTCCTATTAATAAAATTAACTTCATAAAAAGTTAAATAAATACATAAAGAAATGTCCCCCATAATTAAGGATGAATAATTAATGATGAATTAAATAGAAGGCACTGAAATGGAAGCCCATGATTTGTGCGGTGTCAAAATATAAAAAGATAAAAACATATGCTTAAATATTTAAAAAAAAAAGTAAAGAATGAAGTCCTGTCTGTCCTTCCTGTCCATGAGAATAGTTAACTCTCGTAAAATGTGTTTTGCAGTGCTGTCAGGAGAATATATCACCATCGTAAGGAAATGTTTTGTGGTGAAAGCTTACATACTGTAATACATCGTACAGTGAATTTCCACCCTAACTTTTTTTATAATCCTGAGAATTTCTAACTTTATTTCTGTGATGAGTAATAAAGTACTGTACAACAGGAGGATTTATCATTGCATATGATTTGCTAACCCTGTTAACGTATGCTGTGGCAACATATTTGTAAAGCCTCATTGAATTGAACTGATAAATGGTGAGCGACCTGGTTGTCCACTTTACTGGTTACGGGGCATTTTACCTTCATTTATCGTCCTTTCACTCAGTCAGAAGAGGACGTTTGCTGCTGCAGGGCTAAAGAAAAATGTGGCCCTTGTTCCTCTGGTTTTACAGTGGTGAACTTTCAGATAAGTCTTACAGATGGCCTGCAGGTTAAAGTCCCACAGCACTTTTTAAGAGCAAAGATAAGGCTATATAGGACGCCGTCTAGGAGCCTAGAGTTGGATAAGACCTTTACTGAGTTTCATTTAAAGGGTATAATAAAAAAAAATAGACTTCTCTGTTCCTTTTTTTTCCTGAGAAGAAACACTTGATAAATACTGCAGTGGGCAACCTTAAACTGTGCAGGTTCACCCTGAATCAAAATACATATTTTCTTATTAACTGTAGTGCCATTTATCTTTCTAGATTGTGTTGGTGCGAGTGAGAGTGTGAGTGTGAGAGAGATGTCTGACTTCTCTGGAACTATATGGCACTTGGCTTGTGGTGCTCGAAATACCAAAATATACATTTGAAAAACACAACAGCAGTCTGGTCTGAGGCCCTTTTAGCTGCATGTCATCCCACCTCTCTCAGTGCCTTTACTGTCTGAAAAAATAAAGTGGGACGCCATTAATGTTAACATCTGGCGCTGTCACAAGCTCGAGCCTCGTATACATCATGAGTCTGCTGATATGGTTGGCGAATATAGTTTAGAAGAAAGAAAATAGTTCCTATGAAACTGCTCACAAAAGTCCCTTTGGATTATCTTTAATTTTTAATGTATTTCTGATTTTTTTTTGGGCATCACAAGCCCAGTGCCATTGAGTTCCATCATATTAAAAAGAATAAAGACGTCTCTATGGCCGATATCTCCAACACACACCAAAACAAGTGGTTCATAAATAGCTCTTCAGGTAAGAAGAAAAAAAGTATTGTTTATTGCTGTGTTAACAGAACATTTAATGAGAGTAACCTACATGATTTGAATACGGTTATGTAAGTGGCCAACATATTTGAATGTGACATCAGCATTCTTCTTGTTTTATTTACGCGGTATGAATACTGGGACGGAGTTCAACAACCATCCCAGTCTACCTCATCATGCTGTCAGCCGCTTTGATGTCTTGCCACTATCTTGTCTGATCCCTCCTGCTCGACTGCATGCTCAGCTGATAACACCAGTGTAACCCGTATTCTCTGGTACTGGCCCTACCTTTCCGTCTGTTTACCATGGAGGTATCCTGCCCCGCGCTTTCTCGCTAACTCTGTTTCTTTAAAAGGAAAAGTATGTTCCTGGCTGCACTGCAGGAACAACACACAGGCACACACAGTCAGGGGGAGAGATCAGAATGAGGGAGTTTCACAGATGTGTCTTGGCTGCAGTCGTAATCATACGCACAGACCGACACAGAGAGTTTGCATTTTTGTCCATTTGGGCCCCTTGGTGTTTCTATTTCAGAGCTCTTACATGCGCTGCAGCTGGTCGACAGACGAGCGGTTGTTTACCCAATTTGAAATGTTTTCACGGCCATTTGTTTTTTGTCAAAATTCTGTAGCGACTGAGCTCAGTGTTGCTGTCTTAATGGTCACCTGTAAAAAATCCCTTTTGGTTGCTCAGTATAGCTACTTTTAAAGTTCATTGTTCCACATTATTGCGTTATCGTACAGGAGAAACCAACAAGATCATAAGGATTGATAACTTAATCAGTCTATAAAACAGGATCATGTGTTGTTCATGACACTAACTCACACATTAATCATCATACATTTATGACAAGTGAAAGTCCAGGTGAGTTTATGGCGAGAGGTTGGACTTGACTGTGACCTCATATGCTGAAACCAGCTGAGTATGAAAGTTGATTCAGAGCATAAACTGCACTAATTGGATCTAAAGAAGGGACACTTTTCTACTTTCTTTTTTTCTACTACATAACTAAGTCTCTGCCACATATCCAGTGCATGTCCCTGTGGGTGTGAGCCCCACAGGGCAGCGGCCCCATGTTGTTCTTTTGGGTTAGGGTTAGGTCCAGAACCAGTCCAGAACCAGCCACCAGCGATCTCCCCTCCCAGATCTCACTCCATAAGTTTGCCCCGGGCGTCGTGGTGAAGCGAGAGCTGAACCCGAAGTTAAAGCTCCTGATTTTGGAATCCATGTATGCGCCGACCCTCACCTGTGGTCATAAGCTTTGAGTAGTGGCTAAAAGAATGAGGTCACAGATACAGAAGGCTGAGATACGATTCCTCTGTAGAGTGGCTGGGCCGAGCTGGCTGATGTGGTTCAGGCATCTGATTAACATGCTTCCAGGGCAAATCATCAGATTGTATATCTTGTCTGGCCTGAGAAAACCTCAGGGTCCCAGAGGAAATGCTGGAAAATGCTGCTCGGGAGAGGGAAGCCTGGAATAACTTGAATGGATGAAAGAATTTGATTTGAGATTAGATCCTTAACACTTACATTTTAGAGAGATTTACATCAATTTCGTGGTAATGCCTGGATTAGTATGGCAACAGAGAGGCTAATATACATATATGTGTACACTTTTGACACATATTTGAAGATAAAATCTATCAATTGTGAATAGGAGTTCTAACAAAATAAGTTCCCAACATGAGCTACATAGGAAAGGGAATAAAGAGAGACTCTGAAACTCTTCTGTCCTCTGTCCCGTCCCTCAGCTCTCTTCCTCTCTCTCACATACACTTTGTATTTCCCACTACACCACTATTTACACATGCACACACACACTCTGTCTACCGCTACTCACTCCCTGCATTTGAAAGGCCCTCTTGTAAAGTGTGTGAAACAGTATGGAGGTGTTAGGATGTAATGGGAAGGTTGTGTGTGTGTGCGTCTGTGTGCGTGTATTTGTGTGTGTTTCACGTAGATGGTGAAAACACAAGATCATGTTCATCTGTCACATTCCAGATGTTCTTTGCAAATCAAAAAGGATAAAAACACATTCAGGGATGTGTTTACGGAAACAGCTGTCCCCATGTGTCTACATTTTTAAGAGGTCTTATCCAAATGACACATGAAATATCTTAATAGTGCTGCAATTCATGAGTAAAAACAGCCCATGGATAAATAAAGTGATGTCTTATGGTTTTAATGTGGCTTTACGGAGCCTAAATGTAGCTCGCTGACACTGGCAATAGTTGATGAATAGTAATTACAGCCGTCATTATCGTTCTTTATGTAGATTAATACAATGGAGTTATTATTTTGTTCTCGAAGTTAGTTTATGCAAAACTTTTTCTCCATAGGTTTATTCACTTCAACAGTATCAAATCAGGTTTGTCAAGTCACACCGCTCATGTGACAGTGACAGTACAGATTTCATAAATGCACTAGATGTTCTGTCATCACTAATCAATGTAGTTTGGTTGTGTGGAAAATTACAGTTTCAGACCTCAAATGTGTTTCCAATCTACATATACACACTTTGTTCTAAAGGGCTTCATTGTCTTTCAGAAGTGCTGATTTCTCCATCTGGTCTTGTGGCTTTTGTTATGCAAGCAAACTGCATTTGTTGAGGAAAGGGGTGTAAAATGTGGCCAAGAACCCAACCCAAGCAAATATGTTTGTATTAATAGTCCTGGGACCTTCCTCCTCTCTGGGCTGTCTTCAATCTCTCATCAAAGCATCACACTTAGCGCCAACACCTTCTTTGTGATGCTAACTGGGTCAAACAGACTTCAACACCTTCACGCACGCTGTCATTAACACAAAACACTGCTGCCCATGCGCACAACCACACACATTCATAGATGAATTCAAAAAAACTAAAATTAATAATTTTTTACAGTGACAGGATGTGATCGACAGCACTGCTGATTACCGATGTGTTACAAGGTAGTTTCCTATGAGCGCCGGAGAATGAATTACACACACTTGTGCAAATACAAATAATATGATAACTGTGTGTACACAATAAATTATAGGTAGATAATAAGAGAAAACCACATCACCTGATATTTAAAAACCAACCTGTTATATTACATTGAGATATCACATGTGTCAGTGTGCAGTCCTGGGGTGTGGCCTGGCATTGCATAAGTTTGAGAAAGGCGAGGTCTTGTGACATCAGCAGGTGAAACCTGTTTTCAGTTAGTGGCAGGAAATGATGCTGGTACTGGTGTGTGTGTGGGTGCATGTGTGTGTGTCTGTGTGTTGGTCCAGTGACAAAACAAACATGTTTTGTCCATGCTGGCTTGTGGGTTAAAACAATGATTTAAGCCATGATTATATGATGTGTTTGAATGTATATTCAAACTAAATCAAACGTAATTCTTGATTCAGGTGAACTGATAAGATGCCACTTCCTGTTAACAGACAGCAACAGAGTGGATTGAGTGTTTTGACTGGCAGTCAAAGTAGTGGTTGGGCAGGCCGTGTTCGATAATGGACTCTGAGTCACTGACTTGTTTATATGACAGATGACAACACACACACACACACACACACAAGCATTTGCTGTGTGAGCAGGCGAGAGAAGAGGTCTAGACTAAAAAAGGTTGAGGGATGAAAACACACACACATACACACACCGCTTTTGTGAGTCAGTGAGGAATGTGCGCTATGCGGGTTTCAGCAGAGCCGTGCGCACAGCGTGAGGGCAGCAGCTGGGACCCTTCATGCTGGTGCTTGACAGGCTTAAAGGAATGCACTATTTCTCAGAACTGTCAACGTAAGGTCAATCTTGAACTTATCTGATTTAGTGGAGCCAAAAAAACACTCAGTTTCACCACGTATTGCTCGCTTTGGCATTCCGACGATATCTAGTATTGATTTAATAGAGGCAGAGGAAGTATTCTGATCCTTTACTGACGTAAAAGTAACAATGGGACAATGTTAAATCACCTTTTGACAAGTAAAAATCCCTCATTGAACATCCCACTGAAGCAAAAGTACAGATTCTCATATGATATCAACTTGCTAGTAACTATTGATGTGTGAAGTTAAATGTAGTGGAGTAAAAAGCTCAAGGGGCGGATGTGGCTCAGTTGATAGAGCGGTTGCCCACTGATCGGAAGGTCGGCGGCTCGATCCCTGACCACGGCAGCTTACACGTCGAAATATCCTCGGGCAAGATACTGAACCCCAAATGACTCTCGAAGCCCTTGGAGTGGGAATGAAAAAAAGAGCTTTAAGTGGTAGAAATGTGCTATATAAGTGCAGTCCATTTACCATTTAATATCTCCCTCTGAAATGTGATATAAAGTGACAACATAGAAATATAACATGATACAAATGATTAAAAGTGATTGTGAATCTGGTAGGAAAGTTGATGTGCATGTTCCCTCTCCCACTTTATTATCACCACCACCAATTATTATCCTTGAGAGTTTGTTTTAGTGTTTTTTTCCACTCTGTTCTCCTGTTTCAGATGGTCATTCAATAGTCAGGAGATGGATTTTATTCTCCCCAAAGAGGAAATTTGTCATGTGTACATCCAGAATTTTTAATTTTTTTTTACATTGAACATAAAAACATTACATCAATGTTGTTTTGGTCCATTGACTGCCAGCTGTGTTAGCACGCAGAGCAGACCAGCGTGCTGTATATTATTTTTATCTTTATTGCAGCTGACGTTGTTTCCACTCACTAAAAATACCATCATCATGGATGTATTTGGCGATGTAAATATCTAAAAATACACATGTCGAATGGAAAAGTTTTCATAATGTGATTGGAGTTAGGAGGGACACAGACCACTCATCCTATAGCATTACACTAATCTTTGTTTTGGAAAAAATGGACGAATACAAAGTCACTCCCAAAACTGCCGTGATGGGAATAAAGGCTTTCTCATGATGTCATGAGCACACAAATCCTAGAAGTGCATGATTCACAGGAAAGTAAAGTAATGATGTGGGCGAGAGGGACTGAGATCGCCTGCTTACCCCATATAACCCCCTGTTCTTGTTAAGCTGAGACAGTGTTACAGTACATAGAGGAAACTGTTTCCATACTGTAAAGGTCTAAGTGACCTGTGATTCATGTGCACTTAAATGCTCACTTTGCATAATTTGATGGCACATTGTTGTTCACTCGTGTGGTCTTGAACTAGCAAAGCTGCACTGTACTCTAAAGTGCTATATTCCATTAAACTAAAGTCATCTACTGCCATGCACTGAAACATACTAAACTATTCTGAATTCTACTATATTATACCATGTTTTACTAATATATGCATCACTACACTAAACATACTATTCTGTTCTTTAATATATTACATTATACTGTGCTGTATTAAATTGGATGTATGGTCCACGTGTTGATAGCTATGGTTAACTAACTGTGATATTTATTTGACTTACCCAGAAACATACTTAACTAGACAACATATTATACTATATTGTTCAATATACTCTGATAAACTATACCAAATAATATTGGACTACATTATACTTCACTAAAGATACTATACTGTTTTCTACTATACAATACTATACTAAACAAAACTCCTGTATACACTGTGTTGAACTGGTATTATATACTTAAGTCAAATATACTAAACTTCATTAAACAAAACTACTATACTACTACTGAGTTTGTTCAGTATTTAAATGTACTTAACACATCCATAATATAAAACTCATGTTACTTTTAGCTGTGAGTCTTTAACACAGACAGGTTTGGGGCCTGTTTGGTGACTTGTACATGTCATGCAGGATAGCAGAGGCTGTTTTTAATGCCTCTGTGATTATGACATCATGAGCTGAGATTTCCGTCTCACCTCTCTTTTTTTTCTATCTAAACAGCAGTGGGCCATCTTAGAATAGATACATATTGTTGGCCACTGTACAAGAAACCAGGAAATTACAGAGAAGTTTCCAGCACTGATAATACACTTTCTTTCCCACCACTTCACAGTTCATTTCCCCCCGTTGTTTGCGACGCTACAGAGAGCCAGTGTGCATATTCTGCAGTGTCAAACCACAGTGACACAGGCTCACATGATGAGGAAAGGTACCATCAAAGAACTAACGACAGTGACTCATGACCACAATCTCTTGGTTTGAGTCCCCGTCACATGAGAGCGTATATCTTCTCACGTAGCAGTTACTGTATATGTCTTTCATGAAATTACAGTACGTTTGTCATTTCTGCTCAGTGTCATATTTCTATATTTTCCAGCCCTCCTGCATCAAAGTCTTTGTTATGGGAAAAATCAGTTCTGAGACAAAAAAACATTTTAGTTAAACCCCCACTTTATTACTACAATGAAACAGAGTATAACACTGTATACTCTGTGTTTGCCCTCTACTAAACCTCTCATCGATGTGAATCGAAAGTTACAGTCTTTCAATGAATCACCATCTAGATATGGGGCCGCTAAGAGGATATGTACATGTATAGTAATGTAAAATATGTTAATATGTAAATGTGTCCAATAGAAGTGTGGCTAATTATGTCATTCTTTCACATGGAGGAAATGGTTTCCTAACTTTCTTATCTTTTAACTAGATTTTATACAATTACTATACATTTTGGTGTGTGCCAGATTCTTGTAAATGCACCATTCAAAACAGACAAAAGTTTTGTGGAACATCTCTCGCTAGGCGTAGTCTTTTGAATTTTTAATGACACAGAGTAACTTTATTTTTACTCTCACAAAAGAAAATGTAATTAATAATAAATAAATGACACCCTTGCTTAATGAATAGAGTCTGAGCCGACTTGGTGTGGTATGATCTGAATTGCCAATGTTAGCAAAGTTTAATTAGATACAAGTCACGCTATGATGTTCTGTTAATCATCATCATCACTTGTGGCTATATGATTGTTAGCTAAACTAACAGTCTCACTTTGAAGCGTGCTCATCAGTCACAAAGATTAGTCATAAACAGACTCATGGATGGACTCAATGCATCTCAGATAACAGAATATAGAGACTACGGTTCACTTTTGTATCATTATGTGCATCGGAGTGTTACTGTGACCTGAATTAGATCTTGACCTCACAGAGGAAACATTCAGAGACTTGGGTTAAATGCTGAACTCCATGTTCCTCATGACGTAGAAAGTGTGAGGGAGAGGTATGAGCTGCTGCCAGAGCAGCTGTTTTCCCATGGAGTGTTCGCACAAATATTTAAAATATGTGGCATCGTTATACTTCAGTATCAAATGAACACAGACAGCAGATACAAACCTGTAGTATGTTTTTATATCACTGTAAAAAATGTACAATTTGAACATAGAGCTGATTTTATGACTTATAAAAATATTCAGCCTGTGAGCAAAACTCCAAACCTCTCAATTCAACACTTATTCTATGACCGTTAACCAGAGTCAAGTGAAAGCTAAGCGTGACCTTAAGCAGTACCATAGGTAGTTAAAAATCTATCTCATCCCTCTTTAAATCAGCTGTATGGTGCACGCTCTTCTGGCTCGACAAAATAAAATCCTGTGTTATCAATCACAAAAGAACCTTTCTAAGAGAGGAGAAGAAGATAAGATCTTTTGAACTCTGTAGATTTACCCCTAAGGGGTTGCTCTGCACGTCATACACATGTCCCACGGTGATTCTCACCTGACAGGGCAGGCTCTGCTTTCGTTAACACACACCCTACTGGGAGGTGGGGGTGTCGGTGAAGACATCAGACAAAAGGGCAGAGAAGACGCGCACTCACATGGAAATCAATCAGATCACCTTGATGTGTCATATGTGGAAATTAAGTAGTCTGTGTGTTATTTGTGTACATGTCTGTGTCGTGAATCACTTTGTAAGATTTCTACAACACGGATGACATCACGTGACTCAGTCCCTCATGGCGGGACAGAGATGGAAAAGCTAATAGGACAGCTTTTATTACAGGGAGCAATCTGGATTAGCAGTACTGTTAAGTCATAATGATCCTGTGTGATCTTGTAGAAACTGGGTCAGAGAACTGATTTTCCATGATGGAAACACTGGGTAGGATCAATCAGCACCTGGCTCTTACACAACAGCTAACCATCTGCATGTATATCCTCCTGTTAGCCAGTCATGGTCTAATAGACTTCTGTAATATTTAGTCATTTATTTTCTGGAACTGTGAGTTAAGAATTACTTCACTAATTGTAATCATTTGCTCAGTTTAGCATTGTCACTGTAATCTGTTCCCCTTTTTCTTAACTGCACGCGTCACCCTGATGTTCAGCGACTGACTTCACTTCAGTTGTAGATTAGTTTCAACACATCCTCTAATCCTCCATGACCCTGCAGGTTGTGTGTTCCTATACCCTCTAAGATGACCTACAGTGATTAGCGCTCTTACTGGTGTCATGACCTCTTACATGACCACCTCAGTTTTAAACCTGTTGTTAATAGAAAGTACTTGGTTATGTTTAGGAAGAGACCATGGTTTGTGATTACACATGATTGAAAAACTAGGGAGCAGTATTTCACCCTGTGCAAGTTATGCAGGATTTACTAAACAAAAGTTAAAATGAAGACCTTCACCCGAGCGGATCTCCTGTGTTTAACCTCTTGAAAACGTAGAAAACTTTTCTTTCCTTCAGAAGCTGTAGCAGGCTAATTTTTAGTGCCACAGTGAAGATATTGATATCAAATGAAACTAGAGCATTTGTTGTATTTTATAAGCCTTTGATGAGGAAGTAACATGCTGTGTGTCACTGCTGAGCTCTGTCACCAGTGACAATGATGAGTCTGTGAATATTCAGTGTTAAAGATTTGTTCATACATGGACTGAACGGTGGCTACAGTAGTCATTTAACCAAGTCACAAAGCCCCAGTTAATATCACAGGCATAAGGGAGGAGTGACATTATTACAATGCGACAAAGTCCACATAGGGAGGAGGCCCGTGATGGATTGATTGGTCAACAAACACAAGAGACTGCTGTTCGTTGCTGACTGACACTCATTGTTGCTTGTTAAACATGTTCATCATTGTCACCATGAGGAAGAAGCTCTTCTGACCTTAACCAAATATTGATTTGAGCCCAAACTGTGATCTGTTCTTAACCAGTTTGTATGTGCAAAAACTTGACCAGACCTTAACCACAGCATTGCCACATCATAATACAGATGTATTCTGTGTTTTTCTCTCTTGTATTTTCATAGGGTCCAATGCTATTTCGGTATTAAACTTTAAAAAGTACCTGGTCATGCCAATGCTATGATATCATACTGCCCATTAAATTTCCATTTAGCTTGAAGTGTTTATGACAAGGAAAGTATGTCTTTAGCATCAGTGAGTGTCAGCCAATAATTCAGAACTGCTGAAGATTAATTTTTTTCCGCTGCTACTAAAGTTTAGCCGCGTGCCTCTCAGCCGTCACAGACAGCGAGCAGACTTTCAGAACTGTATTAAGGAAACGACTGCTTTTGGAATTTTTTTCACAAGTAGGCGCTTCCTCATGTCATTTATTTATATTTATATAAATAGCTTTGTTCATCAAACGTGTGTGTGTGTGTGAGTGGGTGAGTGTGTCTTTGTGTTTTGTTTAGGCCAAGCCCTGTGTTCTAATCAAATTGCAGAACTGTTGTATTGGCAGCATTGTTAAAGGTTAACTTCCTCCTAGTTATGTTCATTTTTAGCTGCTGGTCAGGGTCACGCTGTGTGTGTGTGTGTGTGTGTGTGT
>CAFUXE010000055.1:482568-528433 GCA_903364295.1 Serranus cabrilla | reverse complement strand
TGTTTATGTGTTATGTGTGGTTGGGGAAACTGAGGAAAATGCACACGGAGACATTGGATTACATGTTTTGAGCTAAGTGGGAGAAAGGGACAATGGGTTTACTATTGTGTGTGTGTGTGTGTGTGTGTGTATTGATTGACAACAATGATAAAAGAGGGCGTGTGCTGCTCTGTCACAGGCAGAAACTGATCTTGGAAACATTAAGCACTATCCTGGCCCCATGAGAACCAGATTAACTTTTGACTATGGAAGGAATTTGGCAGTGAAACTGAAAGATTCCACAGTTATCCATCTATCAGATATGGATTTTCACTAGTTCCATTACGTTAAGGATTTAGTACAAAATAAAAGTTGGCCATATACTGAACTTTAAGACTGTCCTCACCCAAAAATCAGTCCTAAAGGTCATTTTTGCAAGCAGCAATGACACATATTGATGTTTTGAGACAGGAGGAGACCTCTAGCAGCTGTAGTGATTATGATTAGTGGAAAAAGGGAGTGAGGTGATGGTGCATCGAGACTGTGGAAGGGCGGGCAGGCGGGAGTGGTGGTGGATGGGTCACACAACACAGGACTGTGGCCCAAGAGGTCAGCGTATGTATCCCATTCAAGGTCCTTTCAAATTAAATATTAAAGCTTGAGTTATTTACCTTAACCGATTGTTTTGTTCTGATGTTAAGTGAAGTGTCTTTTCCTAAACCTAACCAAGTAGTTGTGAAATATCTCATGATTACCTATGCTCATAGGCTCAAGTGATTTATTTAAAAAATGGTGCATCTGTATGATATCTCATGAAGGAATGGTTGCTGTTTTAAACATGGAACTACTACTACAAAAAAAAAAAAACACTTGTTAAAGGTTAGGAAAAAAGAGCAGGTTTGGGCTTAAAATACCTACTTAGGTACAGAACTAATAGATGCTGTTATGTTGGTGATGTAGAACCCTGTAACACCAGTCTGTAGGGTTAAAGCCATAGATCTGTACCGTCATCTCACCCCCCACACGCCCTTAATGTGTCTTTGATCTGTATCCCACATAAAGGGTTCACAATTTTATAGGATAGCTTCAAAAGTCAGTGCATCATTTTTTGTAGGGAATAACTACAAACTGTAGTTAGCAGGAGTTTTGTAGCCTAAATATAAGTATTTTATTTCAAACAACTTGATGGTCACATATTTAAAATTGCTACTGTTTCATAATGTTAAATAGAACTGTCATATATGTGTGTTAAGTGACAATAGACTTATTCTGCTGTTTAGGTCGGAGCACGTCTTTTTTTACATCTAGTGTTTGGCCTGTTGATGTTCCATGTGTTTTATATCTTTATAAATTCTCATATGTGTTTAAATTGTCCTTTTTTTTGAGACAGTATTTCATCTAAGGGTCCATGAAAAATATCTCCCGTAGGAGAAACAAAGTACCGTCTGTCACATTTCTGTTTGCAGTCTGACACATTGAGGTTAATGATTTGTTTAAAAAAAAAATGGAGTCTGGCCAAAAACTGAATCACCGGAAACTGCTGCTGCACTTATCTACGGAGGGGACTATCAAGCACGTAGCACTTCTGGCTACAGTCCCAGCGCAATGGGAAGAAGTGATATCAATCACGACCTGTCAACATGATATGAGGAACACCAAGAAGTAAGATTTAAAATAATGAAATGGGACTTTTTTTGAGAAGTAGGACCAACCATGCTTTGACGAAAATAAACTTAATACAACACTGACTCCACAAAAAGTTTTACAAAGTAATACAAAAATGTTTTGTCAGAGGAAGGAGCAGGTTAGCTTCCACAAGGTAAGGGACACCTTGACTGGGCGAGTGAGTTGATTAGCATGTAAATACACTATATGGGGAAGTGGACACAGGGGTTTTTTAATTATTTTTATTGTACAAAGCCAACAACTACCTCTTTTATTACACTTATAATTTATCCCACCTTTTCTTTCCCCTTTTATAGAAAAGGTCAGGCCTTTAATTGGTTGATGTTATTTTAAGCATTGGTGTACTTCAATAAAAATGTAGTGATCAAGGTCAGATGGTTGTGCCTGGCTCTGGGTGCTAAATATAGAAAGACAAATTAGGACTTTTACATGTTTCCTCTCCATGAGCCTTTTCTTTTCCAACCTGCTTATGTGGTTACACATGGAGTTTTATTATAAAGTCAGCTGATACTGTATACATGCACTGTGTGTATATATGATTAATTTGGCCATTTAGTGAAATGATAGCGTGCATATGTTTTATTTTGGCTCATAAGTGTGTGTGTGTTTATTTCTAGAGAATTTTATGTGTACATAGTATGCCTGTTCTTTTGAGTGTTTGTATGTGTTTTATAACTCTGGGTGAGTATGTGCAGTTAATTTTAGCTGACGTCATAGTGTCTCTACTCGATGTGTGTGTGTGTGAGGGGGGGTGTATGCTTGCATAGGCTCATGAGTGGGTGAAGTTCACAGGTTTATTGTTTTATTCCACCCATGTTGAAGTGTTTTATGATCCCAAAAGGCAGACAGATGTCTGACAATGTCTGAATCACCTCAATTTATGAGAATTAGTCTGGAGAGTCTACCAATATGGTGTTCAAAGTTTTGTTTTAACTCACATAGAGAGAGCAGAGAAGGGAAAGGAGAAAGTTAGAGGACTTCATACAAAGTCCGATGGGTCAAATTCAAGATTCAAGATTGTGTCCTGCGCAGAACCAAATGTCCACATTTTAAAAAGTCACCAATTTTAACTTGCTTAACTCACCGAACGATGTCATAGCCCAGAACAACATATTTTCTTAAGCCTGATTATGTAGTTTTAGTTCGTAAACAGAACAAAATATTTCCATTTCAGAATATTTATCCAAGTGGCAACTTCTGGGTCTGAAAAATTGTGGTAGTGCCTTATACCTGCATTCTTTCTAATGGCCAGCAGGGGGCAACACAACTGGTTACAAAGAGAAGTCCGTTTGTATAAAAGTCAATGGCAAAATTAGCCTTCTTCTCACTTGATTCATTACCTCAGTAAACATTTTTCCTAACAACTTTACGGAGTCAATCAAATGTTTTTTTTCAGTAGGGTGTGGTGTTAAAGATAGATGATAAAGCAGTGTTTACTTTTGAGCAGGGCTACCTTGTGCTGAAGTCACATGTTTCTGTCCTAGAACTTTTACTCTTTCGTAGTGTGAGTTCACTTCTTTAGAGTTAATTTTAACATTGTCCACAAACCAAAGCATGACTTCATGTTGACTACTTGATGCAGTCTTTGTGTTAATGACATGTGAAAAATTGCAACCATTTCATAATATTAATTTAAAGAACATATGTATCAGTCCGGTATCACTGGCAATCTTATCTGTTGTTGAGGTTTAAAGACATGCTGGGATGTTGCAGAAAATTGGGGAAAACATTTAAAGACCAGAAGTATGAGGATGAGTCGTGGCATTTGGATTTTTTGAACACCATGTGATTGAGCTCAGTGCTTTCAATAATGATAAAGATCAGTTAAATACCAGTACAACGACAATTACTTCCTTGAAGCAATGCTGTTGATTATTTACCAGACTGTGGCAAATCCTTTACTGACCAACCAGCTGAACAATCCTGTACATGGAACATAGGTCAATGTGGTAAGAAAGAGATTGTGTTTTCGTTATTAATTTAAAAATCACTTAAGATAACTTGATAGTGACTCTGAATGAAGATTGCTGGCTGATCATCCACCAAACAGTTGCCATCTATTGGTCAGCCATTGCTGCCTTATTAAACACTGAAGGCTCTGCACTGATCAAGGCTTCATAGATGTCTGTTAGCTGCTTATACATGTGGTATAAGATGTCACACTGAAAGCTTACAGTCATATAAGTATTGAGAATTTTAACAGAGTGCAGGCACAGTGTGACTCAATTGTTTCACTCTGAATAATCAGTCTCGTATTCACAGCCATCTGTTGGTTGCACATGTTTCATTGCACGTGCATTAACTGGCTCCAAAAGCGCCCGTACAGGAAGTCATTCTCATTCATTGACAGCACTTGTTACGTTTTCTGTCCTTAACTGTTAAAATACTTTTTTTCTTGCCTTGTTGAAGTATGATTCATGTTTGTTTTAACCTGTAGCAGACACACCACAGTAACATCTGTTTGTCATTTGTTCAGCAGAGCATCTTCCTTGTGTTGTAACACCACAAATCTTCTGCTGTTTAAAGAGGAATGTAAGATTGAGAAAGCTTGGATATTTTAGTGATTTGGTGGTAATCAATAACGGGTGTTTTCTTTTTCTTTTTTTCTACCAAATATTATTTTCACCATGGCAATGGAGCAGATGATCCAGTTCATATTTGCAATAAACTGTTCCAGAAAGCACAAATTCTCAATCAGTTCACTGGAACATCAGCAAAATCATGAAATAGAACATTTTTTATTAAATGTAAGAAAGGAAGAGGGCTAAACAATGATGTACTTTTAGTTTCTCTGAGTAGGGTTTAAGGGGAGTCTCCAACACATGCACTGATTCACACTGAGACAAATGTGATGCATCCCCTCACATTATGATTGTTTACTTGAGGTAAATCCCCAAAACAACCTTCAGTTAGACATTATAACACACATAGTAAGAAAGCCTGCGGTTTGACAGGAGCAGCCACGTGTGAATCTAGAGTTGTGTCAGGGAGTTGTAGGTGGTTTTCCACGGTTTACACACACTGGACAAGGGGGAAAAAAAGACCCCAACCCTGCGGAAGACATGGGCAATTTCTTTGCGTTACTCATTTTCACTCTAACTCTACATGCAAACTGTAAGGGGATCGAGGAAACCACAGCACAGTATTCTGCTCTCCGCTTCATGTTAACCCTCTGAAGCCCAAACAGTTTTAGGGTGTTTTCTGGCTCTTTTTACATTTTACTCACTGTGGTCTTGTGTTTCACTGCAATATATAAGTCCTGCGCCTCTATCAAATCAGCACAACCATGGGTAGAAGAACTTAAAAATGTCTTTTGTGCAGCAGTACAACACAGTTATAATGCCAAACATCACAAAAAAAGTGCAAGTTTGATACATCATTTTTAAAATATTGAAATAAAATGGAATTTAAATATATAACACTTTTCCAAGTGCCCGCATGTGTCACGAATGTTGGAGGAAAAATGCAGTTGCAAGGCTTGCTACCTCTTCTGACCTCTCCTCTCTACTCTGTGTAAACAGGCTGCTGGTCTGTCTGATTTACAGTGAATATACTGCTTTTCTCAGCAAAATCAATAATGGTTCAGCACAGTTTACTTTTGCCACGTTTTAAATGAGACATGTAGAATGAAGGGATTACTGAAGAAATATCACAATTTTAAACTTAATTTTATTTAGTTTTTCTAACAAATAAGGATGATTGTAGTGAGCGAGCAGCATTTGACTGCTGATGACTGCAGGTAGAAAGGTTTGTCATTTCTGATGAGTCTTGGTTGCATCATTACACAACACAACACATTGGACACATCATCACTCATCACAACACAAAGTGGTTTGATCCCTCAGGCGTAGTTACAACTGTACAGGCCTGTGTTGGAGGAATAAGGGACGGCTCATTCAGGCCTATAGATGGATGTCTTATTGCAAGAATAAGCTTTATGAGAATATGTTGGACATTTTGGGAGATACACCTATTTGCTTTCTTGCTCAGTGTTAGATGAACTGATTGATACCATTCATGTAAGAGTGGAAAGAGGGAAAATAACACAAACTACCAAAAACCTTGTTGTGGTTATAAGGCTATCATGTGCTTGACTATTCCTTGGTCCCGACCAACCACTGGCAACTCCAGGAAGTCACTTGTCCCAACCGCAAAATAATGATGATATGTCATTTTAATACTTCTGCTGTTGTACAATTTTAAAAAAATAAGACGTAATGTGGATATTACAATTCTAGCAGCTCTGTTTCCACTCTTGTGCTAAGCTAAGTTAGTCGCCTGCTGAATGTAGCTTCCGATTTAAGCTCACAGAAAACAAAGTCTCCTCATCCAACTCTCTGCAATAAAGTTGCCTTTAATAGTGCTAGTATCAACCACAAACTTAGGGGTAATTAAGTAAATGACATGTCCAACAAACACCCTGGAAAACAGCATCCACCCATCAGCTGTGTGGAGCACAAATGTCTGCATGGTCAGCCTTAACACCTGGGTGTTAGCGATCCCTTGTGGAGTCGCTGCACCAACATGCAGCAGCTGCTATCAGGGCCAAAGGTGAAGCAATAAGGTGCTCAACAGGAGGAACCATTTCTTTGTTCGCTGGTATAGCAGGAACGAGAGAGGAGGGCGTGTGAGCTGAAGTGTGATTATGTTCAGTACATTATGTACCGAGCAGGCTTTTGATTTGATTTGAATAGCATTCTTTCCCCCCACTGGAACCTTCCTCTCCTACGTACCAAGGGGCCTCACTTCCTCTTCTGAAAGCCTTTCCATTTCCTCTCTGTCTGAGACGCAGCGCTGCTTTAAAAGCAAAACGAGAGACTTGGCTCTACCCAGAACATTTCTCATGCGATGAAAACAGATTTCTTTCTTGCGTTTTCCGAGCCAGCAGACAGGTTCTGGGTTTGGTTAGCTCCAACTGACTGTTTTCTGGCTTCTACTGTTGTGGCTGAAGACATACGGTACTCTACAGTATGAGGAAGTGTTCAGTAGAGACAACAGCCAGACTTCTTCTTACTGCCACAGCACCATGTGAACAAAATATTAAAAAACATATCAGGGTGTCTAATAACTAGCAACAGAAGAGCTTATTAACCTTTTTGAGACACCTTGTAACATACAAACTAGCAATGAAAATAAAAAAAAATGTGTGCATTGAATGTTAAGTAATGTAATTCGGATCACAAACCCACAACAGACTTGGCGGTGCAGCGTTGGCGGTGGGTCTGGTCATGTGAACCGAAGCAGAAATACAGAACAAAAACAATCTCACTAAATGTGGTGAAAATGCCATGGAAAAATTACCCACTGCTTGAAGGGTGCCTCTCTAAAGCAGAAGTACAAACACTTCTGACATTATTTGCCGTACAAGAATGTTTTCCTATGTGTCTGCTGCTTATCTGACTGTCTGCTTTCCACCAGGTCTCAGTTTACTGTTGTCATGGCTCAGTTTGCTGAGCTGTTTAATCACTTTATTCCGTTTTTATTGACAATTCATATATCAGCTGTCCAGGATATATTTAGGTCAACTGTGTTTGTTCCTCATAACATTGGAAAGCCTGTATACTGTTAAACAATAAGAAGGCTGTTGTCTTTAATCATAACTACAGACACTGAAGCTTTATACAGTATATAAAAAAACATATTACACATCAAGTCAGAGTCATATATTTCCTGACTTGTGCTGGTTTGCAGTAATTTGTTCACTCAAACCACACAAATAGCTTTCATGTTTTGGAAAGGCGTGTATTTACTTTACTTTTTCCAGCTTCCATTCTTTCTGTTGGTGTGTTTTACTAATGTGGTGCTGCCACCTGCTGTTCAAAGTCAGTAGGACAGACAGAGTCTATTTCCAGGTACTACACTCTGTACAGTGCATGAGTCACACTTGCTGGATTGCTCATGTAGGTCACGTTGTACACAGCGCACCGACACAAAAACATTATTTAAAGGTGAGATAAGGGGACATTTCCAGAGATGTGTTTTTTGATTTTTTTTTTTTTAAATAATGCTTATTGTCTCTGGCTCGGTGAATTTGAAAGAAGGTAAAATCCAAACATAGAAATAACGTTTTAAGCACCACAAGACAAAAAAGATGCCACACAGGATATGGAAATTCAAGATTTTACTGTAAACTAGTGGGAGTACTTTTTTTTTTTTTTGTAGACTATATTTGACTCAACTCAGGGTCACTCTGTCTCATTGTGTGGTTTCAAGACTATCAAGAAAAAACATGAGAACCAGAATATGAACTTCATGTTCCATGCTGTTGGATGTAAATAAAGTTGTTGCCAACCCCTGGCATGTTTACTTATATAATCTATTTATTTATTCTGTTTATGTGGTGTAAGCCTACGTGTCATGGGCACATATTCCACAGGCTGAAAACATGTTGCTGACATCCATTTGTAACCAGTTTAAATGTTGATTAAAGGTCAAGAGTTTCCACATTTTTAGTTTTTTAAAGCTCAGACTTATATACAGTATGTAAGTAAATACAGATGACTTGTGTTGACATCTTGAGGCCGTCTGGGCCAAACACAAGACCGCAGACTGCAGAGCGCTGACTCATGAGTAGGTACGAAGCTGATTAAACTACAATTAAACCAAAAAAGTTCTTTAAGATACATCCTAACAAGCTTCCGTTCTTTGAACTTTGCTCAGTGAGCCAATCTGTCCCCATTACACCACTCCTTCATGTCATTATGTCCTGCTCCACTCTGCTGGAGTCGCTAAGTTGGTGGACAAAGGTATCATTATTACTCAGGGCCATTTTGGGAAATCAAACCCTGTTATTTCCTCTGTGACTGAGCAGTACGATATCTGTCTGTGTGTGTGTGTGTGAACAGACACACACTTTAGATGACAGACTTTCACACTCAAGGACATGTTGTACAATATGTTCACGCCCTCTGAGCATCCAGGAATACACACACTGCAAAACCACAACAATTTACTGTAAACTGATTGTAGTGTTCAGGTCAGTAGAACTGAAAACACACACACACACACACAATAATCAGTCAGAAGCCAGAGAATAATCCTGGGATGACTGAGGTAAATTCTTCTGCCTGGTTGCAGATCCTTCAAAGCAGAGGCATGATTTACTGTAAGATATCATCTTACATCTCTGCTGCTGTATGTTTTGCTTTAAGCTCACTCACTCCCATATCATTTTAAACTACACAACTTTTGTTCAACAACTGGTTTTCTTTAATTGCTTATTTTTTATTCTGCAGTTTTATTCTGGTTCAGTTGTTGATTGTTTGTGTGATGTCTTTGTTCATATTCAGCATCAATCAAAATGATGCTCTCCCTCATCTTATTCCCAATAAAGGATTGTAGCTGCCAACACTGATTCTCTATTAGCTAAGTTTCTCAAACAGAAAATTAGCAGCCCTATCTTTCTAATTAATGTAGTTTAACATGATTTTCTGTGTTTGATGTTTAAAAAAAAAAACTCTAGTCGGTTTGAAAAGTTTGTTTAATTTAAAATATCTTCAACAAGACAACGTCAATCATGAAGAAACTGTAAAGACAGGCATTATCGTTGGAGCTTGAACTTTTCCAACGGATCATCAGTAATAAATGTTTCTGTTAGGAAAAGTAACCAAAACAAAGCCCTAAAATTTTTCAAGTTTCAAAAATCACCTTTTTACTACATCTAATTTAAAAAACTGAGAAATAAACCATTTAGTTTAAAAACATTATATTAATTTGTGACAGTTGTGGGCACTTGGAAAAGCGCTTTTTCTTTTTTTAGTGATGTATGTCATTCTAACTGTGGTATTCTGCACAAATGACATATTTGAGTTGTTCCCACTTCTAGCATTGATTGTGCTGATTCAGTAGAGGTGCAGGACTTTTATATTGCAGTGAAATACAAGGACACCGTGAGTATTAAAAAACTGCTCAGGGTAAAAACCCTGTGACACTGTCCTTTGAGCCAGCAGGGCAACCTGGTAACAGGAATCATGACACTCAAGCTAATCATCATCCAGTGATCACTTATTTTTACCTTAATCTTTAATTTAGTACTCAATTTGGGTTTGAGTGTGGATATAGATTCTGACTCCACTTTATTATTTTCTCATTGAGATAAGTAGCAATTTAGATGTTTGTTTAGAAAGGAAGAAATGCGGTAAAACAAACAAACTGTCTGAACAAAAATGACTGGACATGACGGCAGCAGGAGAGTTCATGTTTGGATTCGCAATTAGCTCTCCCACATAAAGGTTTGAAAAGGCAAATGTGTTTCCCCACATTGGGGAACTGAATCATTGCTAATACACACACGTCTGAGTTCTGACCTTCTTAGTGAAACTGAAATCGTTCAGGCGGTTCTGCAGGTGTTTATGTGCATGTGTCTCTGTGGGTGTGCACTTTTCAATCTTATATTCTACCCACTCGCTTGGCCTCGCTAGTGTCTCTCCAAGACTTTGAATGCTGCTGCTGTGTGTTTATACGCTGAGGGGCAGAGAAAGGTGTCTCAACTCCACCGTTTTTTAGAGTACCACCCCTTCCAGAACGAACAAACACACAAATGCACCGCTGCAGATCTGAGAACGCATGAATCAGACGTGAGAGATGCACTTACATAACCTCCTCACCACACATTCGCATTTGAACCATTACACAATTTCACAAGTGTCCTCTGTAAACATCCAGGAGCCTGCTGGAAAAATCCCGTGGCTGTTTTTATCAGACAAGCCAGGCAGCGGAGGGCGAGTACGCATACATGTGGGTGGGAAAGTGAGAAGGAATGACTGGTGTGAAAGGTTGTGAACTGGTTGGACCACACACACACATACACATGAGTTAATGGCATAGGTGTCAACATGATGAATGACCAAGATACACCATAAGGCGTCATGGGACTCAGTGGTGGGTGGATTCTAAAAACACATTTACCGTAATGACTTTTTGTACAGTAAAACATGGAGCAGTTAAACATATTAAGTAATGCTTTTTATGCTTGTGTTTTAGCCTATATCAGCCCATGATGCATTATTTAGGAGAAACTGACAGAAGCTCCCAATCTTTTCTTCTTTAATGTATATGTGTGAACATTTTAAACTAACTGTAATGATTCTCTTGAGTTCTGACTGTGCTCTAAAAGTCCCAACCCAGACTTTGAAGCAATACAAATGCATAAACATCATCAACAAGTTCCACTTCAATGCAACCCAAATATAACATTTGGTTAAAAAAAAAACATAAAATAATACCAACTCTCATCATTTGCGATGTGATCAAAGTGCGAGCGAGCTCACAGTATCTCCGCTCTCTAATCTGAACTACTCTTAACAATAAATGAACACACTTGCTTTGCCGGCGATCACTTTGTTTTATTAATCGTGTTGCGCAGCAGACTCTTTGTTCCAGACACGTTCACGTTTACATTTGTGACTTAAGTTAACAAAAGAGATCCCCGGAGAATTGGGACTTATGTAGCGGTCATAAATAAATAAATTCATCTGGAGAAGCTCGACGCTTTACAGCAGGAGACTGTGGAGTAGAGGGCAGGGATTGAGTGTTGGGAGCTTCAGCTGATCAACAAGACGCACTTGTACCCAATTAGCCTCAGCCTCTGTGTTACAGATAGTGACAAGAGAGGCAGCAGACTGTACAACAAAAGAACAAGAACATGGCTGCACTGACAAAGGAGAGTGAAGTTGCTATCATATTGCTCAGGGCTGTCGTAAACTCCAGGTGAATGCAAAGTGCTTTTAAAGTCAAACTGAAAGAAAAGTCACATGCTGCGTCCAACATCACACAGTATGAACTACATACTCATTATGCACTCAACCCATAAGCTCTACCAGCTCCACTGGACGTGTTTCCATTAATGTTAAAGTGAATTTTGAAGAGGAATTTTGAAAAAGAAAATCAAATTAGAGACGTTTCCATCAATTGGTTTAGGGCAAATAAACAAGGCTGCTTCAACATACTTTGGTCAGGAGATGGCAGTGTAATGTATTGTTGTAGACTAATCTAAACAGTAGAAGAAGAGACTGTGCGCGAGACAAAAAAACCCAGCTCATTCGCCTCATTTCCTGCAAACAGTGATTGAGAACAGCCTGAACAGTTCTATAGAAAAACTAAACAAAACTTTTCTACTGAGCCTCAATGCTCGCCACTTATACTTCCCAGAACAGTCATCAACTCTGAAGGCGTTTACAGAAGACAGAGTCAATGTAAATTGGATAAAGAATACGTATTTCAATGGGGATTCCCAGGCACAGTACAGTAGAGGTTTTTCAAGGCAACTCCTTGTGGCTTGTATAGAAACCCACAACACTGGGAGACATTATGCAGGATTTTTGTGTCTGTGTGTGTGAATGCAAATCCTTGCCAATCACTGTCAGTGTCAGTCTGTGCAGCAGCAATTCCAGCCAGTGCTTCAGCAAACTGTCTTTGTTTACCTCCATCCACCCTCAACCTCAAGACTCTGTACCAGCAGCGGCCTCACATCTCCACCCTCTCTCCCTACTGAAATGATGCCAGCATCAACCCTTGAAATCATCCCTTCAGGGCTTTTACTGATCTATGCTGGGCGCGTGGGAGGCCCGAGGGAAAAGGGCCATAAATGTACTTCCCCTGCTCATTGAAAAATTGCAACTGGTGGCTCACACTATCCAGCATGAGAACAAAATACCAGCATCACATAATAAATATCAAGCATGTTCTTTAAAGCTTTATTGATTGTGAATCTGTAACAACACAGGTGGTCCTACATGTCATTTTACTTTCATTTTTCTGGCTCCAACACTTAGTTCTGCATAGCTTACTGTTTGCTGTCAAAGATTGGGAAATGTTCCAGAAATGGGATATGTGTTTTGTGCGATTTATAAATTCTGTTCATGTTTGCAGTCAATCTGAATCACTCAACACACATTACCTGAATTCATTTTGCAACCCTACAATCGGGGTTTACACTGTTTGACTTTAGTGTGAACATGCACAGCCATAGGAGGGATTTTAAAGTGAGGGTTGCTGGAGCTGGGGTACGTTTGGTATAAATGTTGTGCATGATTTCTTTAATGATTATGACCCTAATAATAATTTTTTTTTTAACTTGAAGTGCCAGTCCTAAACCATCTGCTAGGGTCTGCAGCTCTGCATTACAGCCCTGCACATGAGTGCTCGAACAACTGGGAATAATAATAATAAACAGTTACAGGAATACTTCTTCTAGGCCACTTAGACATACATTCCCTTCTCTCAGGTTCAGAGACAAAGGAATAATTATAAATTGTTGGTTTTAGCATAAACTTTTCACAAGGAGACCAGATACAGATAGGAAACTACATAATTAAAGCAGTTAATCAGCACTGCTTGTCATGTTTTATCTTGAGAGCAAACATTGCAGCAGCTACTCATAATGAACTGGAATTTGACACCTCTGTGCAGCAAATATAATTATGTTAGGTCTTGTAAAGGGCTTTTGTTTGGAAGTGGAGCATATGGAGCTGTAACTGCAGACTTGGCTCTCGTGTGAACGGCAACAATTAAGCATTAACTTGAGCTAGCCTTCTCATATAAATGGGGTAAATGCAGGTGAATGTGGCTTCATTATTCTGCGTTATGAGTGAAAGTGATTTAAATGATCCGTAGGCTGGGAGCACGGCTTAGAGAGAGGCCAGTAATGTGGAAATATGAAAAGCAGAGGCTTCTGGTGTACATAGTTGTCAGTGGAGTGGCTCTGCAGGGAGTAAGCCAGCTCACCGCAATGTTTTGCTTAAGATTCTCACCCCAAATCTGCACCCCACATGTCATTATCCACTCTACTTATGTGCGTGTGTGTTTTTATGTCAAGGGAGCTGGTCCATTTTCCACTATTATCTTCAGCTTTATCAGCCAGAATCTCAATGAACGTTATCTCATCCCGGCTCATAGCTTTGTGTTTGTGTTGTGTGTTTGTAATTCGGCTTCCACGTGTGAGTAAATCCATCTGCACACACACTTCATACTTATGTGTGCGCAAATGTGTGTGGGTAGCCATCCACTCACATCTGAAAGGGTCTGTGTTTTAAGTTTGTTTGGTCTGTGTACTTGTGCGAGCATCCTCATGTCGGTACGTGTGTGGGCTAATGTGTCCCTGGGAGTATCTCCATGGAAAGCAGGGTATCTCTATTTCAGGTTCTCACGTTGACAGAACAGCAGGCTGCTGAAATAGTACGCTACCAGCTCAGTGGAGCTGGTTTATGTACGCACATGTCTGCGAGTGTGTGTGGGCGTGAAACATTGTGTGTTGGGGGGAGACTGTGATAAAAAAAAATAAAAGTGCGTGTGTTGCAAGCCGTTGTAAAATAAAGGCATTGAGGGAAATGAAAGCTCTAACAGAGCAAATAACATTGAGGTAAATAGAAGAAAATGGACATTAGATCAAACATCAGATGATAATGCAGAGAAATAAAAAGTCTTATAGTGTGGAGAATAGCACACGGTGGTGTGAAGTGCTCACTTGTTCTCAATCTACTGAGCAATCTATAGACAGGAAGGCAATCATTGCACCGGATTGTCCCAGCAGTGCACCTCATACCTCCACTGTATTATTGCAGGACTTTGGTGCTATGAGGAAGGAATTTCAGGGGCTTGCATACAGTGTGGTGGTGCAGGATATAACAACACCTTTAAACCATAAAACTAGTTAATTAAAAAAGGTGAAGTGTCATCCAATATTGAAGGATAAATCTTGTCAACAAATCTCATGAAAAGAACAAAAGAACAAGCATCATGATTTGACCTCAGTAACAAGCATTGCTAGTATGTAGCAAGAGCCTGATATAGCTGATTCCTCTGAGCCTTATAGTTACTCTATTGTTGTTCAAATCTCTGGAAAAACACCAGTGTGCCATCCTGGCAATGTTCCTTTATTACAATAAACATGGCCACGGTTGTTTATTCTGAGGGATCCCATATACAGTGCACCATCCTGCTGCTGTAAATACTCACTAGAGAACCGAAACTGCCGCTGAAAATAATCCACATCACACGCATTGTTTACTCGTGTTTGCTCGAAACTTTCAGTTGGAAAACAAATGGGCTTGGGGCTGAGTGCCACCGTGTAGGGAGGAGGGAAAGTATTGAAAGACGGACTAACGCATCATTGGTTTTGGTTGATTCACGGAATTTGTTGACAGTAGCAAAAATACAAAATATTGCTATAGCTTATGTTTAACAGATGATATCTGTCTGCTCCACGTTTAAGCCGGATGATTTGAGTCCGTTTTTTTACCTGATTTTCCAGCTTTGCAATTAATTGTTGAATAGAACCAAATTTCAGCTTCACTGGGCATAATTTGCTGTGCAGTGTACAGGAGGGAACGAGGACTGAACACAGACCTGTCAACTGCTTCTGACTGGCAGTTGGACATCATGTGGATTTTATACAATTTGGTCAGCCGATGTCAGGTTCTTACACAGATGAAGCAAAGCCGCTATTCTATGTGAAAAGGCCAATGGCTTTTTTTTCACTGCACCTGGGAGAAATTACAGAGTGTCTGAAGGTTCTATGATGGCACAAAGCTTCATGTGTAGTGTAATGGATGCAAAGTTGGTAAAGTTGGTTTCTGATATGAAGGAGGACCATCGTTTTGTGGTAGAATGGGTGACCTTTTAGTGTAGTTTTGTGACCCTACCAGCTTGCCAGAACGACTTTTTCTACGAGCTGAAACCGTTCAGAACTCTGACACCGAAGCTCGGCAAGTAAGCTAATAGCTTTGCATCCACTCCACGACTGGAAAATATTTCATACAACTTAATATCCAAAATCCTGAACCATCCCTTTAAAACAACACCCAGGATGGTCATTATGACATGAAGGGTGAGATACATAGTGTAGTTTGACCACATACCTCACAGAAGTCTTAATTAGTATGCACAACCAGCTTACACCAGCTCACAGGGCATCAGTGTCTGAAATGATGACACCGACATTAAAGCCGATGTAGGCACCATGTGCTCTGAATCCTCTCAGTTCTCTTCCTCTTCTGCATAATGGTGACCAGCGGAAAAAGGCCTCTTTAAAGTTATTCAGCCCCCTGGTCAATTCACAATTTAAATTTTTGAGCCAACCGTGCTTCTCCCTCTGGTACAATGCGGCAACTGCATGGTCCAAGCCTATTATATTCTAATGAAAGAGGTCAATTTAACAGCTGAACCAGCTGAGCGCACTTGCAAATGAAGTACCAAGACTGAATTAACTAATAACTTGTACTGTGTCTTCTGACCATAAACTGGCAATGGCTAACCAACAATAACCATCCTGCAGCAAAGCACATTACATTCAACTTTGGATCCATAAAGCACATGTGCAGTATTGTGGGAATGATTTCAGATTCTGATTATTGTCTATGTGATTTGTATAAAATGGAAATTAGTCTCTGGCTCAACACACACAGTACATGGATGTACACAGCACACACAACAATAAACAACACAACATTTATGCAGCTTAAAGTTTTCCCAATCCAAGTCCATTAAAACATCACACAATGCATGAAGCTGAGCAATACACAATAAGTAAATGAATGTACGCCAACACAGTGATGGTGTTGATTGTAGTGATTAGTTTGATCATTTTACTTTGAGATAGTATCTGTTTGTTTTCATGTAATGAAGACGGAACAAACAAAGAAGTTTGAGAATATGTGAAAGTGGTTGATTGTGCTAATTTGTTGGCTGCTGTAACCGACCTGCATCTAATTCATTACTGAGTTTGGCAGCTGTCTCTGTCCCGAGGGTTCATTTTTATGTTGATATGCATGTTTTTCTTGTTCCCACTCAAAACCGTATGGAAAGAATATAGAAGATAGATTATAATGGTTATGGATCAAAGCCCATTTGTGCTCTGACTGCCTCGGATTTTAGTGTCATTCTTTAAAGTAGTGCCATTATATCTACCACCTGATCCTGCAGGTTTACACTCTGCACATCTATCAAACCAGATGAATCCTCTGCAGGCACTCTGCAGGGCTCCTAGACACACTATCCTGACTTCAATTTCCTTGTAGTCTGTCTCCTCAAACAGTTCCTCAAGCCTCCACAACTCATCCCAAACTGCAGCCTGTCTCGTCTCGAAACTCCCCCAAATTCCTTCATGTTAGCTCGTTCCTCAGCTCCCTCCCCCCTGGCTCCCTGTGGCTGCTCATACCACTTTAAAATCCCCGGTGTTGGCACACATGGCTGTGAGGAGATCTGCAGCTCCATACCTCTGGGCCATGGTTAGACACATGAGTCCATGCTCTGCATTTTGTCACAACCGGCTGCTTGGCTCCAATTTCGCTGCACCGGGCTGGTCATCACCACACCCGGTCCCAAATCCTGTGCTGGAATAATCTTCCTGCTGGAGTCAGATTAACAGAGTCACTCCATATATTCTGTCATCCTCCACTGAGTATGTACTCCACCGATTCCTCGGGCAAAAAGTCCTTCAATTTCATTACCTATATCCCTTTTCCCAACACTTCTCTCACACATGATCCAGATTTTCCCATCATCACTGTTGTGAAGTCCTTGAAGCTGATAGTTTTTTATTGTTGTTTATTCGTAACTTTACTCATCCGAGTCATTTAACAGCTACTGGAGAAAATTAGTGAATTGAAATACAAGCTAATGCATGCAATAATCGCTCACCTGAACAAAACCAAACAAAAGTAGCATTAACCTTCACATATCTGACAGTCAGACAGCTGGGCCTGCTGTTCACACAATGAGATCCGCCTTATAACTCATGGAAAGCCGACTGTTGCTAAGGCAGCCTGTGGAGTAGGCGTATGGAGACACAACGTTTTCTATTTGTATTTGTATTCATTAAAATAATAACTGTTTAATTGCTGTCATCTGAGTCGTTAGGACTATCAAAGCACTGCAGTTTTACTATCATCTTCACTTTCTATCAATCTGTTTCCAGTGAGACATTCTATTCGAATGACTTTAAGTTGAAGAAGTGCTTCGAGTCATTCAAAACAAGATGAGGCAAGCCAAAGAACAGGAGCAGTTAACAGTCGAAATCTGAAACCTTTCACCCAGAACTTTCTGTCCATGTTGTTGTAGATGTTGGGAAATATTTTCAGGATGTTGGGCAATGTCCTCCACGCAAAGCAGAGGTGGTGCGTCACAAGATGTACAGTTTGAATAGTATGAATTTCAGTACGAATTGGCCGGCACTCAATGTACTGTACACCTACATTTCCTATCAACGTCATCTTGAAACGCCCAAGGGAGGAAACAAACCAGGATGATGGTGAGCAGTAGAATGCATCACACTGTTAAATGCCTGTTTCACACATTTCAGTCAGAAAACAGGTGTGCAGATCCTGTGCAGCTGAAAAATAGCTGTTAGGCTGTAAAAAGCTGTAAATTTGTAAGGGAAGTTTTGCTTTTTGCAGGCATCTAATATGCAGGGAAGATATTGCTGCAATTTGCATATGTCCTCTATCTGGTATAATCTGATGCCTGTTGGTCATTTCTCACCTTGTGCAGTCAGGGTGAGGCTTATTAGTAGCTGGGATTTCTCTTTTCTCTGTCACATTGCCAACAACAGAGACAACAGAGGTCTATCAAAATCTGGTGTGATGTCATCATGCTGCATAATGTATATCTCTATAGAGGAATAAGTCCTAAAACCCAGAATTATCATTTTATTTTCTCTCATGTCAGAGTTTTTGCCATTTGAATGCCTGAAGGAAGGTCTGTTGTAAACACAAGCCAGAGAGATTTCCACATTTTGTTCTACAACATAAAATACCTCAGTAAATACCCCACTGCTAACAGTTAGCTTTGTGAGACTACAGAGGCTGTCTGGGACAACAAGTTAAGTCATGCAACCGTGAACTGGTACATTTTTGGCCTAAATTTAGTGGGAAAAAGAAAAAGACAGTTGAAAAAAAAACATATATTTGTTTTGCCACAGAGCTTATTTTCTCTAGTAATCCAAAATCCAATGGGAAAATCCCCATGGCTATTTGTTGATGGAACCACAATGATGCTAACCGTGTCATCCCCTGCGCTGAATTGAGTTTTCTGACCCAGAGCTCAAACTGTGCATCTCTGGTTATTTTAAAATGTGAAACCAGTTTGCATTCAAGTAAGTTTTACTGCCAGAGAGTTGTCAAACTTTAACCGATGTCAACAGTGGGCCGAGCCAAATGCTTGACAAATGTTATAACAATGTGTCATTGTCCAGAAATTTGATCCAGAAATGTATTCATGCAGCTCTGAGATCCTCACACAGTCATACAATACAATACAGTGAAGATATGGCAGATATGTAAAAGAAGGTTGATAAAATGAATCTTCAAAGGGAAGATAAAGTTTTCTACACTTTTACAGTTTAGTTTATCTGATAAAAGGTGAGAATTGTCGTGTAGGACTTAATAATTTATTAAATGTGCTGTTTTGTCAGTCAAAATCCTTCAAAATATAGTTTGACATTTTAAAAAACTGACACAAAAACATCTGAAACTGACTGAAGACAGCATTTTCTGACATTTTTTAAATATAAATTACTTTCACCAACAAAATCGATTATTTTTGCAGCTCTAAAGCGCAGACACTGTTAATTTCACAGCTTGTGGGAGTCGTACACGGTTCATCAGCATTTATTTTAGATTTTTATATAACTAGAGTGAGACCTGATTATTATGGGGGTTAGTTGGTGTTTGAGCAAGTAAATAAGTCATTAAGCTTTTTGGACATGCCCTTCAGAAGGCAATTATTCCCCATGCAGTGTGCTCTCTTTGTAAAGCACTCTCATAAAAAGCTTTTAATGTAATAATGAAGGAATCTTTACTGTCGTTGTTAACTAGAGGAGAAGAGAGGGGACGAGCAGACGAGCCATTTATCAGAGACAGTGTTCCTGTGGTTCATTTTTTAAACACTAGATGACAGTAATACATTTCAGAGGAGGATAAAAAGGGAGTTGGAGGAAGCAAGCAGGAAAGAGGGGAAGGAGGGTGGAAATGGGGTGCAAGAGAGGAACGGAGGGGGAAAGGGACAGAAAGGCATGAGGTAAGGGGACATGGAGGGGACAAAAGAGGGGTGGCAAAGAAAGGAGAGGCCTAGGGAAGGCTGGATAAACTGAAAATAAAGGGGGACATAAAAGAGATAGACACAAAGACAAGGGGACTAGGCAGTAAAAGCAAAGAAATGGAAGGAGGAAAACATCCGAGTTAGGAAAAAGGGGCGGGTAAGAGACAACTATCTGTGTGGGATGTAAGGGAAAGAGGATGAAGAATTTTGTGGGGGGAAAGATTTAAGACGACAAGGAGACAGATTGGGAGATAAATGGATGCCGACAGAGACAAGAGCGGATCTGTATTGTGAGGGCAGAGATAGAAGAGATATCAGATTCACTAATATTTCGAGTCAGATTCTGGGTGTCCTGCTGTCATCAAAGAAACAAATTAACTTCAATTCTCCACTCTGGGTTTAATCTGATCTCTTACTCTTTTCCCGTCCATCTCTCTGCCCCTCCCACTCTCTCTCCCACTCCTGCTCTCTCTCCATTTCCTCCGTCATCGCCCGTCTTCCACTCCCACAACAGCAAGGTCTTTTAGGAATTCACACTCATATTTTAAAAAAGTTGCTTATAAATCTGAGTTACATTTACAGGCATTAACAGGATAAAACAAGTAAAAGTCTTTACAGCGTGTTGTAAAGTGTAAAGCTTCCGCAGGGCATTATAATGCTATAATGCCACACTGTAACAACCAGAGGCTCTGAAGTGGCAACAACTGAAGCTGACACTTGGACACTTTGTCACGTCTTTAACACAGTGTGACGTGTGATGCAACGCCGGGGGTTGAGTCCAGTTGCAGCTGGTTGAGCCCTGATGCAATAAAACCGGACAACGGCTAGAAGATGTGCAGGATGCAATGACATGAATCAAATTTGTATTGTTCCGAGAGTCTACTGGCAATATGCACTCTGTTCAACTTTATTAAGCGGAATCCAGTCGCAAAACAAATCTGACACACAATTACTTTCTTCTCGGCTGATCGCTTTTTATAGAGGAAGACGTTTGCATGCGATGACTCCATTAAAAGAGAAGCGTTTGATATTTTAGGAAATATGTGTGTTTGCTGAAGATCAATAGCTCCCTCATGTCTGTCCGTTCAATATGGAGCTGCAACCAGCAGCAGGTTAGCCTCACTTTGAAATAAAGACGGGGAAAGAGCTACCATGGCTCTACAAATTCACCCTCCATCGCTTAAAGTTCACTAGTTTAATGTTTGTTCAATTTATGAGGAAAACTAAGTGCATAAACATCAGTTTGTGGTTTTACACCAGGTTTTCTGGAGGCTCGTTGTTGACATGTGGTTACAGCAGAGACTCCAGGAAGTCCAGCCAAGAAATATTCCACCACGTAATCCCATGTTGTCTTTGTTTTTACCCTTGTTTTTTGAACACATTAAACAAATGAGATCACATGTGTTGATTACCGAGCTTTAGGAGTGTTGGGAGGTGGATTTTGTTCCGTCTGTACAGAGCCAGGCCAGCTGTTTCCCTTTTTTTCCAGCCTTTATGCTAAGCTAAGCTAAACAGACTCGAGCTAACTCTGAGCGAGTTATTGAATAAGCTCACTTCCAAAATGTGTCTGAAAGGAATACTAAGCAAGATTTCCCATAAAACAATGTATATTACATCGTTCCTGATCATCAGTTATGACCCACTAGATTTGTGTGGCTGTGCCTGTATTTTCTCTTTTCTTTTTTATCCGGTGGTGTTTGAGATGTTCAGCCCTTGGACACAAAGCTACGGAAATAGCCCCAAAAAATGCAAATGTTGTGAGGAGAACCTCAACGCTTGTTCGAAGATAAGGGTTTTCTTTTACTTTTGTTGGGCTGGGGAGGAGGGCCAGGATTAAAAGTTGTGTTTAGAAATAGTAAGCGTTAATTCTTGCATAGTATGCCTTTAAAGTATTTGTAGACACACTTATTTATCCTGCACACAATACAATTGTGAGTTGCCTTCACATCCGAACCAAAACCAAAGGAAAATGTGTTTTTACATGCACTTTAAAATCCTGTTGCTCCATGTAAATAAACAGACCATTCATAAAATGCCAGCCAATCAAATTTCAGCCTCATATATTATTTTATTTTTGCAGGTTTGTCATTCTGTCAAAGATTTAATGCAGCAGCTACCTTTATTTCTCCCTGCTCAGGTTTCATTGGCAGCACTCAGTGCATGGATTAAAACTCTTTCCACCAGTGTGCAGTGCGCCGTGTGTGCTCAAACTAAAAAGTAAAACTCTCTCCTGTGATTAGCTTCAGATCTTGTCAGGAAGCCTCACTACATGGAGGGTTCAAATACTGTCGGGGTTCTCCTGTTCATGCCACATGTGATTTTGAGTCTCTCATGGCTCAGGATGAAACAGTCGGGGAAAATGACAGAACAAAAATGCTCGACTGGAAATCACCACTGGAATCAAAACAAATTGTCAACTGTGGTGTGGAACTCACACAGGGGCTTCGCTGCTCATTGTTGTGATATTCAGCCATCCGTCCATGTATCATTACAGGTCTGAAATGGATAATAGCCTGTTACGGGTTGTTTTCCTCTAAATGTAGCAATTTGAGGTCAACGCCTTTAAGAGCTTCCAATAAACAGCAGAAAATAGATGGGGACATCTTGAAAGCTTTTTTCTCTTGATAAGTGCGTATTGGAAAAAGGGGGAAGAGGGATTTCTAGAGGAACCTTATGAGGGTCACAAAGGTGGAATCATCCATCACATCTGTTTTGTAAAATAATGTTGATATGCTTCTGCAGGCAGCTTCAAATGAAATCCTGGCACGGTGAAGCCTACCGGCCCTCACATCTGCTGTCAGCGCTCATCAGACCTGCGTTGAGTTAACGCTACGCTGCTGCTCTGTTTAACCTCCAGCATCACAACAGGTAATTCCAAACCCTGCTGATCATTCATCTCAACAGAGAAAGGCTGATGGGATGATCGACCCTGCTGATAGTTGTCTGACAGTCTGGGTTTCTGTCATAGAGTGTGTGCGTGTTTGTGGGATGCATGATGATTTCAGAAGGTAGAAATATCTAAATAGCACACACTGGCATACATTATACAATATTTAGATGTAATTCAGGTATATTGATACACATGATACTTTAATTTCTGACACTTTTCCTCCTTCTGCTGCTCCTAGCACTTGTGATAATTTACTTTCCACAAAAAAATATGCAACCAAAACAATGCTTGTGTCAAAGAATTCTGCTGCTTTTTCCTGTGAAATCCTCACAACCTCTGCCTTAACAAGTCAACTTCCTCACAAATGTGCCGACCAGACACAGCTGCAAAAGGTCACATGCCAACCAGGAAGAGATGCAAAATGGCCACAAAGAAACAAAAAAATAAACCAGTGGAACATTTACTCAAGTGCTGTACTTAAGTACAATTGTGAGGTACATGTACTTAAGTATTTCCATTTTCTGTAACTTAATACATAATTTTTAGTCCATTACATTTAACTGACAGCTTTAGCTGCTTTTCAGGCCAAGATCTAACATAAACCTAATCAAAAATAATAATCTGATAATATATTTAGAATATATTTAACAATCTGAGCGGGGACATTCTGCATAAGGACTTTTGATATTTTTGGTACATTTTGATGCAGTAAGTTTTGAATCAAGTTTTTACTCGTACTGGAATAAATTCACAGTCTTAATACTTTTTCCACCACTGCATAAATCCACAACTGAAGTGACATAAATGAAATACAAAGAGGATGAATAGGTACACAAAGGTGCAAAACAGCTGCAAAGAGACACAAAATGACTTCAAAGATACGCTGAAACTACTCCAAAAAGGGGAAAAACCCCACAGACAAAACAATTACAAAGAGATAGAACAATAACAAAAAGAAGCAAACTAATTTTAAAAAGTCTGTGTCCATTGCTCCTTGGAGTGGTGGTGGGGTTTTGAATGTCTGTGCCCATTAGCCCATGTCCCACAATCTGCCCATACAAGTGTGCAAAACATTGATCAAAACCATTACAGTTTAAAATATTCACTTTATAAGAACTTGGAATATCTGTGTCTCTCTTCACAGAGAAGTGGCTATGGTGAGCTGTGTAATCTATAATGTATTCAAATAGAGACAATTTTTAATGGCAGGAAAATACACCATTAAAATGTCCCTTGGAGCTTATTAAACCCACTCTGACAATCTTTGTTTTGCCAAAAGCAGTTTAGTTTAGTCTTTTATTATAGCATAAAGAGTTGACGCATATTCCTGGACACATTAACCCTTGGGTCAGCACCGGAAATGTAAGACGACTGTCAGTATGGTTAATGATATCCAGATACTAGCCCTATTGCTGCACACTCAATTGAGAGTATAATAACTGGTATCAGTGTTATTTACGAACAGAGGGGTTTCTCAGTGTAAAAGTGTATTATACTACAAATATGAAGATTCATCTGACTATGTCTATAGAAAAAAGTCTGTGTACCTGTTCTGAGTGGCCACATTTAAAGGCAGCGCGAGAAAGCCTGTCATCATAGCTTTCACTTGGGTGCACCACATAGCCTCCCTGATCTCTCTCCTCTGTGCCGTGTGCGGAGCTTTTGTCTTGACACAACAAATCAAATAAATGGTGAAAATAGCCAACACTTTCAGACTTTTTGGTGGTAGTTGTGTTACATGAAATATGTTTAACCCCTGAACCCAAAGCCGTTTCAAGGCTTTTTTTGCTCTACAGTTTACTCACTGTGGCCTTGTATTTTACTGCAATATTGAAGTCTTGCTCCTCTATGGAACTAGCACAAGCATGGCTAGAACTATGAACATAAATCTTAAAAAAAGAAAAAAAGCCAGTTGGATTTCATGAATATTAAAAAACGGGTCTCCACATCTTATACATATTCATTTATTTGCATTTCACAACCTCTACTTGCAACCTCCCCTGTCCTCTCCTCTCTGCTCTGTGTAAGCAGCCTGCTGCTCTGTCTGATTTTCAGTGAATATTTGTCATGTGACTGTTTGTCTCAGCAGAATCAATCAGGGCTTCACAGTGTTGCAGTAATGTTTCAAACAGGATCTAGTGGTTAGCACTGTTGCCTCACAGCAAGAGGGTTGCCGGCTCGATCCCCGCCTGCAGCCCTTCTGTGTGGAGTTTGCATGTTCTCCCTGTGTGTGCGTGGGTTCTCTCCGGGTACTCCGGCTTCCTCCCACAGTCCAAAAACATGCAGCTTAGGTTTAACTGGTGACTCTAGATTGTCCGTAGGTGTGAGTGAGAGTGTGAATGGTTGTCTGTCTCTGTGTGTCAGCCCTGCGACAGACTGGCGTCCTGTCCAGGGTGTACCCCGCCTCTCGCCCAATGCAGCTGGGATCGGCTCCAGCCCCCCGCGACCCGGGCTGACCCGGATAAGCGGTTACAGAAGATGAATGAATGTAGAATAAAGTGATTTTGACAGAAATATCACAATTTTAAGCTTTGTTTAAGGCATGCTGGATCGCATGTTGACAGGGTTGTGTGTGTGTCGGGTAGTTGGGTCGAGTGGTTGCAGACTCTGTCTGAAGCATTAAGCTTTAACCATATAGACTTGTTGCGATGGTGTGAATGACACATTCGTCTGTGAGTGTGTATCATGACATGTGGAGTGTCAGACCGGAGCAACACCAAATGTGATAACTCCTCCACTGTAACACTATAATATAAATTAAAGGTGCTCTATGCTCAGTCATGGTGAGCCTGCACTTCCCACGCAGCGACATCACTTTCCTCCTGGGAGAAACCTTTGTGGCAGATCCACTCCACGTGCCCATTTTTCATCAGGAAAGTGTGCTGCTTTAAAAATGATTTTATTGGTCATGACTGAAACCAGTTTTCATCACTTCTGATAATGTATTCCTCTTAATCCCACCCTGTTACATACAGCTGTGCAATGTGCTGCTGGCTGCTGAATTACCGAAAGTCAGTCGAGGACACAGAGCCGCGTGTGTGTGCATTAATAATCCATCTCCCTATGTCAGAAGTGTTGGTAACTGATTGTGAATCAATCAGACGCGTTGATTTTAATACAGTTATAAAAATGTTTCCTTAAAGGTTTATTTTGTTTTACAGCATTTTTATGAGGCCTCGGGTGGCTTTCTTTCAAAACCATGCTCATCATTCTCACTCATCAAAAACAAAAAAAAGGAGGAAAAGGTTAAAGTAAAATAAAGGTTAAATAATGAAGCTACATGGTTTTTCCCACGACAGCAGCGATTTATCCAACTCTGTGACTTTCAACCCCTGTGACAGCTTCCATCTATTTCCATTTCAATCATTTTGATGCACTGGCAGAGCCATTACGCCTATCAAGTCATCTAGTAATAGCTTACACACACACACACACACACACACACACACACACTGATGCACATTTCTGGCTAAAATGAAGATGTTTTTACACATAAGCCGTAGTAAACTTTTGCCACTATCTTCAGCTCGAACTTCCTGAAAACTCTTCAGGGAGGTTAATGGTTAAAACTGCTGTTTAAATTGATGAGATGTTGGTTGAGTTTAGGTCCAGATACATAAATGTGCAGAAGAAATGTGCATATGCATTTTGGGTGAACGTGCACGAGCCTCATTTCCACACCCACGGATCGCCATGAATGAATATAAAAATTGCCCTCAAATTCAATATGCACATCTAAAGTTGTGACCACTCTACCACTTATTTGACCTGACACGCAGGAATAAGCTAAGATGAAGGGAAATTTCACTGACTTTCACCGACAGCAGTGAGGCTCTCCAGCGGAGCAGCCGTCATTACACATGTGGATGTGCATATCGCATATTTTTGCCAACCGTCATGTCTGTAAAATCTCAATCATCATTTATTATTAAATATCAGAAGGATGATGAATGAATGAACTTTTGCGGGGCCGGGTCGTGGAGGGCAGCAGGCTAAGCAAAGTATTCCAGACATCCCTCAACCCCAGCTACAACTTCTAGCTCCTAGTAGTCCAGATGAGACACAACCCTGGGGCCTTTTACCAATAATAATAAGAATTATTCAGTTTCCTTTTTAACTTAAGTTTATAATTTGTCTTTGAGGGTTTACTGAATGCTGTGTAGCCTGATAAAATAACACATTCAGAGAAATTGGCAAACAACCTGTTTATTTTTTTGGAAGATGCGCACATTCTTCAGTTATAAATCCCAGTGTTTATGCTCATGTATGGAGGTCACATCACTGGTTTCACCGCTCTGAAACAGCTCATCCGATCACAGTGAAGACAAACGAAAAAGTGCCTTTGTTTTTTTCAACAGTCTATCAGAAGAATTATTAGAAAGAGTTCATAAAAAAATGTTTGGTCAAGCAGTTGGCATAATTGCATCATTGCATAATAATTCTAGTGTTAGTCTCACTGTAAATTATTGCGTTATATCTAAAAAAGCGTTTGCTTTGTGACGCGTTCAAAGATAAAACATGAACCATTTAAGGACATTTTTTGGCTGTGATGTACAGGATTAATGAGCCCTGGTAATCCTTCCACTGCTGCAGGGATTTAATGGGTTGAAGGAAAAGCTTTTTGCACAATATAAGGAAGCCGTGGACATCAGATACTGAAAGAATCACTCATATTGATTTGCAAATAAAAGCTGACTGATTTATTTAACTTCATCCACATGAAACATTATTTTTTGATGCTGATTTAAACATTTCCACCAGCCAGGGAGTGTTTAATTGTATTGGTTTAACATAAATACACACATCAGAAGCAGGAATTTCAATTCCCAACGTGTGTCCTGAAGATGCTCAGTCTGTTTATGTTTCTATTTTTTGTCTTGGTTTTCATTTGTAAAAAGTCGGTGCGAAAAACAAACCAGACCAAAACTTAAATGCAACACTGTATAATTTTTTTCCTGCCCTTGTTCTGGACCAAATGACCAAACTACAGATGTGTAAGCACCATTTAGTCTTTTTTACAAGTAGCACTTTTACTGCCATTAAGAATCCATAAATTAACCAACCGTATCAAAGGTTACCAGATAATTGAATGGCCATTTTCAGCTGTAATCAGCCCACAAGAATAGGCGCATAGGGACCTGCTTCACCTGCTGGCAGGTTGGGAAGGTCATTATCAGCCCGTTTAATGGCTGAGTGCTGAAAACAAAGCAGCCACATTTAGTTAGGTTAAATTATTTGCAGTTTCCTTACGATTATAGTACCAAATCACTTTAGTATTTAACCTATATTTAACCAAGTATCAACTCACTGAGATTAGACTCTTTTTTCACTAGTGTGACCTGGCCAAGAAAGGAGGCAGCACACATCATACAGTTACAGCCAAACAATGTCCTGGGCTATAATTCATAGTTTGTAAATCAAATGAAAAGACATGAATTCCAGAAGTTAAGGAGTCGATAACATGAGCATCAGAAGTGACATAGTTACGTGACACACAGATATAAACTTACATTACTTCAGGTAACATTGTCTACTTTTATTTCACAAACTGCGGTCTCCTGGGTGAAAGTTCTGGGTTTGTTAGACCCATCTACATGCTCTCCCTGCCTCTTCTCTCCTTGCTTCCCTTTTTACTTTCACATGCCAGTTCTGCCTCGGCGTCGTTCATGTTTTAGGGTGCTGCTTAACAATTCACATTAATGTAACTGCCCAGTCAATGACAGGCCTACCTGCCCATTGACTGGTTAGCCATTCAGTCGACCGATATCATTAAAACCTGGTGACTTAACAGCAGACAGAAGTAATGCATGTTTTTGCAACAATGTAGACACTGCAGTTCCTCTTGTGGTATTCCCCTTTAACATGGTAAATAGTCCTCTCCAAGGTTTCATTGAAAGTAGAAATTATTCACTTGCCGGGTTGAAAAAAAGCCGAAATAAATATTTAACACATCCCCCAGTGTTTGCATTGTATTGCTCTCTGTTTAAATGCTTGTCTGCATTTCATTGGTGGTAGCTATGCTTGTACCTCACCCTGTCTGTGGGTGGTTGGCACTATAAGACACAGAAAATAGAAGAAAAAAAATAGCTATCCACGGAATGTGATGTACATGAGTAATCTGCTTTGACGACTGTCCCGGTGTGGGTTTTTCATAGAAATAAAATGAATGGATCTGTGCAGCAGGACAAAAGCCACGTTGAAGGATAGAGAGACAGAGAGAGCCAAAGAAAAGCCCCATTTAGAAGAGAAAGTGCTTGTTTCGGGAGAAAATCCAAGTGAAGTGAAAGAGAAGATAAAGTAGAGGGGAGAGAGAGGCAATCTGAGAGAAAAACGGAGAGGGTCGAGTTAATGAAAGCACCGGGGAAAAGACAAAAAAATGACAAAATAGAAAGAATGACAAAGAAACAAAGTGTATGTGTTTGTGTCGGAGCTTCTCCAGCAACATGTGTTGTTTGTTTGTTTATGTAATGTGCCGTAAGAACTCCTCTACTCCTTTCACTAATATACAAATATGCAGAATATACTGTAGGAAGTCGATGATTTTACTTGTGCTCATCTCTTTGATTCTTCATTTTCACCACAGCTCCTATTACTAATTTCCTCTGTCTACTCTTGTATTTGTTTTTTCTCATTTTTCCTGTCTAAATTCTGTCCACCCCTGCCCACCTCTGTGCTCCTGACAATTCCCTGCAGTCCTTTCTTCTTCCTTCCTTCCTTTTTATCCCTCTCCTCTCCTCTTGTCTCCTCTTTTCTTTCGGGTCTTATCTCCTTCTCATTTCTATCCGATGTCAGACTTCCTGTATCCGCTCTCAGAAGTGCTCCTGCCACCTTCTCTCTTTCTTGTTCTAGGTCTTGTCTCCCTCTTTGCCCTGCTCTGTGCTCCTCCAGCGAGCTCCCTTCAGGCAGTTCATTCTCCCGCTGACCTTGGACACGCTGAACAGTCCGCTGACACACTACACTCCCTCTTGTCTCTCTCTAAATGAGGCCCCTCTCTTTCTGTGTGCAATCTCTTCTCACCCTCCTTTCCTTTCTTGGATGCGTCATTTAGGTCATTATTCAGAAATCACATGCATCACCAGCAACTATGAATTTTTTATAAGTGTACCCAAGTTGTCCAACTGGACACTGAAACTGTGATTACAAGTAATTTCTCTCTTTTATTGTCTCTCCCTCCTTGTTCTTCTCTCATATTCTGCATCATGCCTCCTCTCCAGAATCTTCTTTTCAGTAACACATGCATTAATAAATCTCAATCAGGCCAGCCCTCATATTATCCTCATCCTTGTCCGCACTACACAACATGCACACACACACACATCTTTGAATTATGCACGTCTCCATCAATAAATCCAAAGACACATACAATTAAACCGCATAAACTCTATAATTCATGACCCCCTCCCATTGGAAGGTTTTCACCTGTCAACCCGATTTGCCAGTGAAAAGCATCTTTCGCTGCACCACATGTCACACTGCCATGCATGAACAAAGACACACTGCAACAAAGATAGAACACTTCCCGCAGCCTGCCTGATGAGCTGTTTGTTTGATGCCCCCCTGCCGATAAGAAGCCGGAGTGCCGGCTTCAGTGACTGTGAATGACACAACCGCACCCATGCAAACTCATTAAAAGACAAGTAGCAATCAAATGACAGTAACAAATGGCATTGGACTTGAAATCAAGAGCCAGCGAAATTAGTTTTTGCGGCAACCAAGTGAAGTATGTTCCAATGTAAGAAGGTTCATGCCACAGTAAAAAATAAGATTTGTGAGCTCTAACAGTGGTCCAGTCTGGTTTATTACTTTAGTGTCTGACACTTACAGCCTGTAACAGTCCCAAGTCTTTTATTTTAGAGGGATTTCAAAACCACAGTGATAGACATCCTACTGTTTCAACCCACACCATGATTTTTTTTCCTAAACTTTACCAGAAGGGCAGCCCCGAAGACTGATTTCTCCCTATAGCAGCTCCTACAGGCATTGCTGGTGGCTTAGTGGGTGTTGAGACTGAAAACATCCCAATGTTAAAACAATAAACTGTGTAAAAGAAGTAGTTATAGTCACAGTAATGTCACCAATGATGGCGTTCTTGCAATCTTCATTTTGCTTCTTTTTTTTTAATCAGAGGTGACCACAATAGGACGATAAAATCCAGCTTGGGAGGATGCTAATATTCTGGCTAATTGGCTTGGATTGCAATGTGCATCCGTAATTCAAAACGACTCCTTAGAGACCCCTTCACTGAACACTAAACTAAATATTTATAGGCAACCAAAATGCTACAATTAACCTTCATTAACTGAAAACACTGTTTAAAGGAGCAAAGTGTGAAGACAAAAACCCATTGTGCACCATGGTGGCAATATGTCACTCACAATGTAGTCCTGCCTGAGTGCTTATAGTGCATCGGGCAGGTCTGTATTACTCTAAATGGAACCATGATTTACAAAATGAACAGCATGCTGTATTGAAGAAGACTTGAAACTACCAGTTGAGACCATAAACTCATTATGAGCATGTTTGTTGAAGTCAGATTGGTGCTAAAGGGAAATATCAATCCTTTTAAGAGCTCAGAAGACATTGCAGTGTATTTCAAAGCTAGTCTGCTTGGTCCTTGGCCAATATTAAAAGTGGTCATCAGTTGAAAGCGTTTGAGAGCAGCATGTTGCCAAGTGAAATGGCAACATTCTCGTGTTGGATTTCATTTCAAATGTACCCTGTGACCCAGTATTAATGAATATAAACAACTCCTTCCCAAATAAACTGGACTCTATTCTCTGACGTTATTAAAATTTGCAACCTGGGTCCTGTCCCCTTATTACAGGACTGAGAAATTGATGGGAGCTTTCACACTCAAATGAGAGTTTTCCAAATTACTTCTCAGTAGAGCTGTACAGTGCAGTGCATTGGTGTGGCCTGACAGGATAATCTTCTTTTTTATTTCTTTCTATAGGAGTTATTATTCATTATGACAAACAGTTTTGCCCCAGGTCAGATGAATTACATTTTTTAACAGAATTCTGTGGTATTTGCCTTTAACTGTAGCTACTTAAGCTTCAGTTTGCTATTTATCTTCATTGGGCTCGCTCAGCCTCTCCCCTGGGCGCTCTGTGGCTGCTGTCAGGTTATACAGTAAATCGTGACTGTGGTTTTAAATCCGCGCAATAGTCCCTGCAGCAAACGGCGGAGTGAAACCAGCAGACTGCAGTCTTTCTAAAATCCATATCAGCTTCCCCCAAAACACGGTGTTATATGCAGCCATAAAACAGCAACAGCTTTCATATAATATTAAAGGCAATTCTACTGTTCTCATTTTGTTCTGACACTCCAAACAATCTAAACAACAGTCATCTTCTGCAAGGCCACAAAATCAACAAAAGCAATCCCCGCTGAATCTCGCCAAATGTCGATGTAACTGAATGCAGAAATACATCTTCAAGGCTATCATCAACAAGCTCCAACAGACTGTATTAACAGATCATGTGAGCTCAGCATTCCTCTTGCCACAAAGTCTTTGGTGAACTCTGTTTCTAAAGCTCATATAAACCTAAAGATGAGCTGATTTATGTAATAAATGAGCTGAAATACAAAACGAATATTAATTTACTCAATCCAGATTCCAAACTTACCCCTTCTTCATATTTTCTATTGGGAAATGAACTAGTCAGCTAAATCAAAAGAGCAAGAAAGAGCCAGTGAATTATAAACTTTGGCATTGTTTGTGGTTGGGTTCAATCCATCACAGCCCACATCAACTTTATGACAAAACCCCAAGTCATTAATATTTATAATACTTCAAATTGATTGAGGAGATGCATCATAAAATCTAGCAAAGCTCCACCTCTTCCTGCTCCACAAATAATACAGCTGCCAACACATTAAATCATCCATATCTCCACGCCACTTTCTGCAGAACATGAGGCTGCAAAGTACAACAACTTTAGTCATAAATAGGCAAAAAGGGATAGTGTGGATTTATTGAGGTGGGGTTATATGAGGTATCTATTCATAGTCAGTGTATTACCTACAGTAGAGGGCAGTCGGCACATCCCTAGTTTGGGGAAGCAGGCAGGAGTACCGGCACGGAGGCTGAGCATTGTACTGGTGTGGGCGGGGCAGCAGCATGAAGAATTTCAGCCACATAAAAAGAAGCCCACCTAAAAAAAACAGTTAATGTTTTTAATTGCTTTAATTAGGATATTTTCAACACTTTTATTTGCTGTCAGACAGGCCTGTGTCAGTTCAGGTGTGGGGAAATTAAGCCATAATCTACACTTTTGACTTCATTTGTTTATGCTGTTGTATGACTTTAACAGGGTAAGGAAGTATTTAAAATTCACACACTACAAACACTTTAACAGGTCATGGTAAAATTAATGTTTGGTGGTTAAAAAAGAGCATAAAACAGCTTCAGTTACCTGTGTAGTGCAGTCAACATATTCTAAATATTGCAAACACTAAAAAATGGGTTTTCTTTTTGACTTATTTTTAATGGCTAAAATATATTCTCTACTCATGTGTATTTTTCTGCTGACTATGCATATGTACCATGTATAACCCCACTTCAGTAAATCCAAACTATCCCTTTAAAAGTATATGGTTTAACACATTTTGAGCATCTCCTCATGCTGGAGACTTAAAAAAAAAAAGTTTGAAAACTGGTGACATCACTTTCCCCCCCAGACAGCTACTGATATCTTTACTGCATGTGTTCTTCTCTTAAGTTACATTTTTATTGCATTGTAATCAAACTGCGACCAAGAGCTGTTTTGACAGCCCTGCCTGGGTGGTTTATTTAATTTAAGCTATATAAATAATAGATTCTTTATTCTAAAAATCTCCTTTTCCAGCGGTCAACTGTTGTCACATCTCAACTGAAATATTCTCTTCTCAGATGCTCTGAAACTGTTGGAAGGATTTCATTCTTTGTTTAAATGTGACGTTAAGGAGCGTGTGACATGCATGGCTGGAGCTGGAAATTATTTCTGTCCGTAAAAATTATGAATAGTATGGCTTCTAATGTAATCATTTTAGAGATATAACATGTGCCCAACCTGCCACAGCACACATTTGTAATATACTTAGTGAGAAGTGGGTCAGCTCCAGCGGCGCTGTCCTGTAGGTCACCAACACTCTCACCTTCCCACTGAAGTGAATATGAAAAGAATTCCAATTAGTTTCTCAATTAAGTATAACATTATGTTATTTTTTTATTAAACTTGTCATAAAATAGATTGTCTTGCCCTTGTGCTGTATTGTATGTAATCCTCCAGTAAGACATGTGAGTGCACAGTCGCTTCTATTCTCAGTGGAGATATCAGGACCACGGACAGCTCTGACCTGCTGTTTCACAGTGCCAAGTAAAGTTTTGATGCTTTATTCAACCTTTTTTGTTTCTTTCCCCACATATACTATACATGACATGTTGTGAGTCTCTCTTCCTCTCTTGTCTGCCCCCTCGGCTTGCACCAAGTTAGAGTAAGCTACAGTCTGCAGCCCAAACATACACCTTTGTGTTTCTTTTGCTTGCTTCTTCTTTGTCTGGTATAACCGCTGAAACACTTATGTGACAAAGTGTTGGCCTTTTGCTGCACTCCCCCCATGCCCCAAACTTAACAGCCACATTAAACTGTTGATATTAATGGTGATGTCGGTCCCGGTAATGTGCACTATGACATGCATTATCATAGTAGAATGATTGTTCACACAAGGTTATTCTATTATTGTGCCAGTCAACCCAAGAGTCTTTTACTGCATCCTAATTTGAGGATGGCTTCATCATTCATTTAAAGAGTAAATGCTTCATTAAGGCTTGACATAGCTGACTCTCTACAAACGCTCCTCCAATTGTCACAGAAAAATACAACCTTTTGCCCGGATTTAGGATATGAAACAGGTTTATCCTCTCAGTATCCAACTAATGGTGAAGTCAGTCAATTCTTGTTGGGAAATATCAGTTTTTCTCTGGTATTTACCTTCAAGTTGTAAATACATCATTTGAAATGGATCAATGCGATAAACTCATTAATTAAAGCCATTAATGAAGGGTTAGGGTTAGAAAGTGACATTTCACATTCATGGGAAAAGGAAAATGTCACACCTCTACAATTTATTACAATTGTTGGGCAAAATCATTTGTGACTAGCAAACCGCAGTGTTTGACTGAAACAACCACCTCAAGGCCTGCATAGATGGCGGATTTTCCTGTTATGTCCTTGTCATGGATGCATCAGGACGCATTGGCTTTTACACTATGAAATATCTGTGGTCAAATGCATTCTTGACGACGTCGGTAAGTCGTTTGAGTGGTCCGATCACAATGCATCTTGGACCCTTTATACGCTGGTATTGTATCGCCAAAGACGCACTTTAAAACCAAGTGTAAATAGAGTCACACTCCAGACACAATTTATAGATAGTGGGCAATAACTAAACTATATTTTTAGGTTCATAAAATCTACCCAAATTCACAAATGTGTACGCTATTTCTACAGAAATTATTATAATCTTGCTAGTTACTGCTGTGTCGCCATGTTGGTTCAAAAACACCATTATTCCCCAGAAAATAATATAAATATTGTGGGAAAAAAAATCAGCAACCTTGCAAAAGATGTGTTAGCCCACCCAAGACAGTTTTTAAATTAAATAATATTTTTTTTCTGCCCTAGATCCAGTTCTTTTTTAGAATCCTATGTCATGCGTTCAGAGGCCAGCAGGAAAGGCAGATGTTAAACACAGCCATGGGGTGGAGAAGCGGATGCCCTTCGGCACACAAAAAAATGCTGTAGGCAGTGCTGTGTGTATTCTGTATACGGTTGAGTACCGACTTTAAGTTTTACACTGATATTTCCAACTGTGTCTGCAGTTTAAAGGCAACTAAGAAGTATGTTTGAGCATAGTTTCACAGGTTTCAAGGTCAAGACTACAGCAAATATAACGGAAAAAATGTCCCACTGTCTGTGTGTGTAAATATTGTTGATCTGTACACTTTTTGAATGTAGCTGTCCTTTTAGAGAGCTGTGCAGCCGCCATCTCACACAGCGCTGGATGGCATGACAGAAAAACACTCATCCACGCAGCATTCTTATTTAAACAGACATGTGGGCAAGCAGAGGCATCATGCATTTCAACTTCCTCCCCAGAGGGACAAACTCACAACCTCTGGATTAATAACACCAACAGCTACACATGCATCTTGGCACACATGAGCGCATGCAGAGGGAGGGGCAAACAAATGCCCACACACTGTTAACTCCCAAACACACATTGGCATATAATCCAGATAAGACATGCTCGAATACAGAACATATGGAACATAGACCACAGACCTCCAGGGAAACCATAGCAACCGCTGATTAAAGAATCTGTGTGCTTAATTGAGCAGCTGCTTTCCCACAATTCACTGCCCTGTCAAATATTGAATGTGATAAGACAGCACAAATATGGTGACCAGCCAGCCCATCAATATAGTAATGCTGTGAAACTCATTCTGTTTTCTTTCTGTGGTTTTTACTGGTCTAATGCCCAAAGGTAAGGACATATCTTCAAACTGTCCTCCAAACCAAGCTGTTGTGCTGCGGCAGCGTTAGAATGTATGGTCATATGGTGAGTCCAGTTTGGTCCATAGATTTTCACACAGAAAACTAGTATGTATAAATTATCTTTGACACAGAGCTCGGATGATATAAATCATCTTTAATGCAGAAGCACAAACAAAACTAAGCACAGGTGGCAGAGCTAGGGGGATACATTCAGACTGATTTAACCAGTGTGGCATTCATCCAGCTATGGTAGGAGTTTCCAACTGTTCTTACAGGATTCTGTCCACTTTTTAAACTTTTGTTTCCAAATGACTGCACATGTAAGCTTCAACCACACGTACAGTCGCATATTTCAATAATATAACTTGGAAAGTAATAACTTTCTGCTATCTGGCGGCCATACAGTTTTAGACTCATTCACTTATATGCTGTAAATATGATCACACATATGTATTTGTTGGGATTATTTATACTTAAAACTAGAAAAAAACCTAAAAAAAACAGTCAAACATCAAGCAAATGCAGCAATACAAGCCATAGTCGTCAGCTAATATTACTTATGCCAACAACAACAAGAGGAGCTCTGCTGACTTTTACTTCGCCAAGTTCTCACCAACAACAAAAAGCCACTCTCTCCTTCCCTTCTTAGCTTCTTCTATCAACTTTAAGCCCCATGGAAGTCTGCAGGACTTTTGACATATTGGTGGGCATTTTTGGATTTATATTTCGGGGTCTTTAACATGATGCCATTGGGCCCAAAAATACCAATTCCCATAAACTTACATTGGGAAAGAGACTTCTGTAAATCTGAATTTTATTTTTACATCACATACCCTGTGGAACAATTTGTTTCACTATCATAATTGGATAAATTAGGTCTGATATACAGTCCATTCTGCCTATTACTTGTCAGTTTTGCATCAAAGTGATTTCAAGGCTGATATTTTGGTGTAAAATAGATGCATAATGTTGCCCTAAAACTGTAATTCACAAAGTTGCAGAACCTCCTCCAGTCTGAGGATGCAGGTGTTACAGTATTTCTGCATAAGCTGCTGAAATAATTGCATCATCACATAGTCCTTCACATGGCAGTCTATGAGAGCACAAAGCACAATAGCTGCTTAGCTGCTGACCAAATTCTTATCCTCTTTTGCACTTGTGCTGTGTTGCCATCCTGGATACTGACATTGCTGTGCTGCAGCATCATTCTCTATATATGAAAAATAATTTTACTCTTTAATTCCTCTTTATCGTTGTCTGCTTTCTGACTGTTTGATTGATCATTGATGATTGCGGCCCTTCCCATTATTTTTTCCATTCATTACCGATTATTTTTTTGATTGGCTTCTAAAGAAGTGAAAACTATGTGAGAAAGTGAAGTATAAGGTACTGTGGGTCCATGAAGGTCATCAAAGAGACAAAGATCAAACCAAAAATAATAAAATCTATAAAATAACTTCTAAAGAATTATTTATCAAAAAAATTTTGACTTTGCCAGCTTTCAGTGAGTTTGTTCTGAAGCCAATAACCCCGATAGCAGAGACCCGCCTATAGCCTATAGGTTTTAGGTTTGGAACAGCGAAGAGAAACCCAGCCAGGACTGCAGGCTATGATTTGGCACTAATGGGGTGGTGCTGAATTTTGGTGCCAATAAAAAAGTAAAATCTTAAAAGTAATTTAGGATTTTTATTTCTACAGCCTCAAGTCTACCCCTAGATATGAAAAATATTCAGGAATACACTATTACAGAAGGTCACTGGTGTAGAGATTAGTGTCTGTGGTGGTGTCTGCTTGTCAATCTGCCTGTATTGACTTCTTGTCTGGATGCTGGGTGCAAGTTATGTGCTGAAAACTGTCAAAAACAGCTCTGAATTGATGGGCTGCTTTTAAAAAGTATTTTTATAAGATTATTTTTACTCTATTTTTACATGCACCATAAGAGTCAGCAAAGGATTTATTTTAATATATATATATCATTTTAAAATCTATATTTTAAAATAAAATTACCAGCAGTTGTCGTTTATTGTACTTTAATACAGTTTTCTAATGTTGCTGTCTACAGCAGCTTACAGTGGGGGCAACAATAAAATCTATTTTAATTTCTAAATGGCTGAAATCACAAAAAGCCCATTGGAGGCATTACATGAGTCACAGTGCCCAGACAATACTCCTGTGACCCTAGAATGATCATGTGGGAAGGAAAGCACTATAAAACACAGTAGAAATGGCTCAGAAATGAGATAGAGGGGATATTTTGTGTTGAGATAAAATCATTGTGGAAGCAGGGATACGGTTCTGTGGGGAGATGGGACGTGCTGTAGTTCTGAGATGAGTTTTCAACCTGCAACTAAAGATGGAGAGCCACTGTCCTGGCTACAGAGAGGGAAATATTGAATTCTTCAGTCAGAATTGGTGCAAAAATTGTTCTTGGCAAGACAGAAAGTCACTGCAGAACGCTTTTCTACCATGAAATCTTAAACGTAATGTATAGAAAAACGAGGACAAAGGTAAAATTCAATTTTCCACAAGCTATACACTAGCACATAATAAACACAAACCATTTAGAGGAATGAAATATAATGCAAATGCTGACTGCGTTTCCATATGAGAATTTTGTTCCTGTAGCCTGGGACCAAATGCACAGTAAAATCGGAAAAATGCTTTGATTTGACTTGAAAGGTTTCTTTCTGGCAAGAAATGGGAGAAAAAAAAGGGCTGAATAATTACATTTTGAATAAGTTGGCTACCTTTCATAACACTTAAATCTGACATCTTGTTAGGGACACAATAGATGGAAAAATATTTAGGTTGGGTGCTAATTAGGTGTTCATTTGTGTGTGTGGGTATGATGCAATGGAAACAAAGTTTTCTTTTGTTTTTCCGTTTAATTAGGGGAAGGAGGTGAGTTATTTGTAGGATTGGTGGCACTGGGAACAAACATGCAGTTGCAGAAGGCAGCTTGTTGCCCTGATTCTGTCTCCCACCTGCCCAGTAGTACATATAAATACGTGTTGACAGAGCAACCACTGAATGACATGCTAACATACACACTGGGGGCTATGAACTATGCAAGCGTACGATGGTTAAATCAACCAAGTCTTGAGGTTTGGGAAAAGGGTAGCATGATGTTGTGATACTGACTAGGCCCCATTGGTGAATTCAAATTAGTTCTGACATATCAAAATGGAAATGAAGAGTGGTGTACTTTTTATTGCAAATTATCACTAAATACAGTAAACAGAATATGGAAGTGGAACACTTTTCAGTTACCACCTCATGCTGTTGCTGTCTGCTGTCATTTTAGTGCCACACAATTTACATCCAGTTTCATCAGACTCAGCATTCCACAATATTTGTGATTATTATTAGCTCCTGGACTGAAAGTTAAGCCAGCACCGGGAGCCACACCAGACTGGTCTCCCCTCAAAAAACAACCCCAGAGTTTGTACAGGCAGCAAATAACTACCCACATTTATGTTTTAGACTGTCCTGGTGTCGTTCGTGTCCCATGTGGAAACAGAAGTAAACAATGTCATTGAAACACTGAACTTCTGTGCGTGTTGTGCATCATGTTTTTATGTAACAATTTATGAAAGTCACATCATCTTGTAACTACTTCACTTCCGGGATTAACATTTATTGTCTTTTTAACACTTTTATAACTCTAACCAGGAAGTTTGTTGCCCTAAACCTAGATCAGGTTTTTTTAACAGCAGTACGTGTATGTGCATGTGCTATTTTCAGAACCATCCACCCTGTAGTGCAAACTGCAAAATGCTCATAATGGTCATTAAAGGTGGTATTGACAAACAACCTATTCTGTCTGGATCTTGTTGGCCACAAACTGCAGTTCCTCAAACGACCACTGGAGGCTGGCTCCAAAAGCAAGTCATGTCCATTCGCCCATTGAAATGTATACACTCTGATACAAAAAAGTTTTCGGTCTCTAAAGCTAATACATAATAATGAATTAATACTGTCAGAAGGGGGAATCATAGACTGTTTCAGCCACTTGGCTCAGCTCACCCATGCTCCATTTGATCATTTTTGGATGAGTCAGGAGTCACATGCTGCCGTGAGGGTCACCCACACTGAGCTCCACAGTGGATTTTCAGAAATATACTGGTTACATCATGGAAACTACATCCATGTTTTATAGTCTATGATTCCATCACTATTTATTACTGAGGTTATTCATATCTAGCAAAATAACACTAAAGGACATTTAGAGCATATCTGTGCTATTTTTATACAAGAGAGAAAAACAAGAGTAGGTTGTTTAATAATGCTAATAAGATCAAATACAAAGCAGAAAATAATGCTAGAAAATAATGTCAAAATTATTACAAATATTAAACAAAGACAATATGCATTTCAATATGCAACTTATACAAAACAAATTCCATAAACTAGGCCATGAATAATTGTGAGGTTATGTAAACATAAGCTGCTGGGACGTTCACCATGACTAAGACACAAAATCTGGAACAATCTTTGATGATCAATATGCTGCACGAAATGAAAATGTGTTTCCGTTGCCAAGGCTCAGAAGATTCCTGGAGGAAGGAACTGAAGGTGGTGCATAAACATTACTGTCCCAACGTTCAGACACAGTGGAATACTTTTCACAGGAGCTATGGTATATCTTATCAGAGGAAGAAGAAGAAAAACACGACCCCTTTCTCGCTAAATATGTATGGGATTCGACAGCGACTTCAAGGAGTGGTGGGCATTGGCTTTTTTTTCAAGATGACTGGTGAGATTAAGGAAGACTCTATGCATTTAAGATAATTATAATCAGTGCAGTTTCAATGCAGATTTAACTGCTTAAAAAAGACATTGCATCAGGAGGCTCCGGTTCAGCGAAAAGTTTTCCTCTTTTATGCCGTTTTTGATGATTGAAGTCTTTCCGAGATTCCTTGATCAACATAAACTAATTGAATCCAATTTACTCTGCAAATATTTTTAGCCAGACTTTAGTCAAACCAAACAGCTAAATGCCAGGGGTGTGCTAACTAACTGATTAAGGTCACTGTGCTGTAGCCGATTTATCTGGTAGGCCAATCTATGTTATTGAATAACTGAAACCTTTGACCTACTGGTGGACCAATACATTATTAACCACAAATGTGTAGAAAATGGACAGTCAGAAGATCACTGAAGTTAATTGGGATTCATGCTCTGAACATAAGCACCTGCACCATCTTCATGTCAATCTGATCAATAGTTGTTGATTATTTCAGTCTGGACCAAAGTGTTGGACAGTCTGACCAACCAACATTGCTTTCTCTAGAGCTAGGAATGAAAAAATACATTTACATTAATATGACATTTAATTTCTATGGATGTGACATTTAAAGTCTTTACTTGTGTCTCTACTATCTTCCCATCCATCATCTCATTTTTCTCTTCACTCTGCACGCTACTATATTCTAATTAAGCAGAATTTCCATTTTTAGATGTAATTAAAAAGATATAAATAATAAAAAAGCAGCCTCTGTTCCTGCTTGGAATGGAGCCTCAGCGTTTCTTCTGCAGGATGCTCGAGAGACAGCACTTCTTCATTCCTCATCACTGATGATGACAACAGGGATGCTCCATCAAAATCAACCTCCCAGTCAAACATTTTCTGTTTTGCTGATGAAGTCACAGGACAGATAATTAGATGTTTCTGCTTTGGGATTTATCACATTGAACACTTATTTTACACTCAGCTCTGAGGATAACAAGGTTTTTCCCTCAAGTGACAAACGATCAAATTTTTAATTTGATGTAGCTGACAACACGTTTTATCACAGTATGTTATCTTCCACTCTGTGTAAGTCTGTATCTATATGTTTCTGTCCCTATCTCTGCAGTCTTATTGGTGACATACACCTGAGAGTTAACGGCGCACACACACACACACATATATCCTCCACAATCCTCCCAGGCTTGGTAATGAACAATCTGTCTGTATATATTTCCTTGTTTTGGTGTTTGTTTGCCGGCTGTTCTCCTGTTTGTCTGCAAAGTGGTTGGTGTTAGGCGGAGAATACTTAGAAGGAAGGAAGATGTGCATCAGTCTTGCCGCAGATCAGCACACTCATCTGTCACTGCTGATGTTTCGACGTGTCACTGCAGATGTTCAGGAGAGCACAGGATATTAATGGAGTGTTGTCTCTCCACCTCATTTCATCTGATGAATATCAACAAAGATTATACACAAAATGGAGAGCAGAGAAGGTATGTGGAAAGAGAGGGGGAAGGAGATAACGGCAACTGGGGAAGTAAAAATACAATAAAAGATATCTTGTCAGTGAGATATGAGTTTTTTTCACCAAAGCAAGTCATTGGAGCTCTTTAGGAAGTGTTTATTCCCAGGAGTAAGAGCAGGATGAAATATTATACTCTCAATAAAATGTAAGTAATAGTCATATTGTGGGCAACCGGCACAGGCCCAGAGTGTCAGGCCTTCAACTGCAAAATGCCACATGACCATAAAGAAACATAAAAAAACCACAGAGACATAAATTGACGAAAAGTGGAATAAAAGACCACAACATGACACAGTATGACCACAATAAGACACAAAATAACCACAAAGAGACAACAAATGGCAACAGCAAAGTGAAACAAATCAACCTCATAGACATGAAGTGACCACAAAATGACATAAAAGAACACACAAAGATGCAAAATGACTGCAAAGGGACCATATATGACCACAGAGAGACACAGAACATGCACCCAGAGACACAAATCGACCACGGAAAGACACAAAATACAACACAGACATGCAAAAAGACAACAAAGTGACACAAAATAACAACAAAGAGCGACAACTCTACTTGACCACAGACTTAAAATGATCACAATGACACAACATGACCACAAAGACACAGACAGAAATATAAAATGAACACATAGATACATAGAATGACCACAAAGAGACACAGAATGACCACAAAAAATAGGTGAATCCACCACAGAGTGTGTATCTCGCTCCTCTGTGTAGTAAAGGCAGTGGGGCCTTTTGCAGATCTGTGCCCCGGGGCCCCTTGTCTCACAAGTGATAGTGACTTCTGCAGTTAGTTCTGCAGGGAATTTTAAGTAAATAGTCCTGAAGAAACAATTACACTGGATCCTGAAGTGTTAGAGTTGCGTTCCCAGCATCACGCCATGGTCCATAAATTATGAGAGATGCATGTCTGTGCTTCAATTAAACACTTTATTACTGCCGGACCAGAAACACTTAAGAAGGGAAGCTTTACTTGAGGCCAGTATAAGTATATGCGGCGTAAACTGGGTATTTCACTCAGCGTCAGCGTGCTGCTATTAAACTGGAGGCCCTGGTATAGATTCTTCATTACGTTTTAAATCTCCTGATGCATCAATATTTAAACTCTTTTTTCCCCAACAGTGAGCAAGCCAAGCACACAAACAGACAAAAGAAGACAGCCATACAGGCCTAAGCAAAGCAGACAGTCACGCAGCTTTGATGCACCATTTGCTGCCAGGCCCATCCACAGCCTCACTCACTGAGAGAGAGATTTCCACCAAGCCGTGGCTCTCTGGAACAAGTGATGCAATTGCAGGTCCAGACACACACACACACACACACACTGTCTTCTCACTCATCCAACAGGGACTTCTTCATATACTGTCTTTGCAAGCTTTTGCAATTAGTTTTGCATCTGTGCAGCAAGCTGGATAAGAAATCAATCTTGATAAATGGTGGAGTTGTGAGATCATCAATTCACGACATTAGCCTGTGAGGCCACCGTGTGTAATTGGCGTGCCCGGGAGCTCTTCCTCCACCAGATTAACCCTAACCACACACCACCTCATGTCTCCAGACGTACACTTGACAGTCATAATGATTTAATTTATGCAGCACAAACATTTATCAGTCTGTGAATTGATTAGTGACTGTCTCTATGGCTTAGTCACAGTCATGGCACTGCTGGTCTTTTGAGGCCATTTTCCCTCCTTTAGTGCTAAAACATTAACTATATAAAATATATATAATACCATACACAGAGCAGCAATGCAATCCCTGAAGTGTTTTGCTCCTGATGAATGTCCAGTGCTTGACTTTTCTTGCAGCAAAGGGTGTATGAGATGAGACCAAAGTTTGCAGCACCATACACAACAACTTCCCTGTTGCTGTTCCTGTAATATCTGGCTGTGAAATCTCATGCATGACAATTTTGTTTCTCACATTTAATTAAACTTCCTCATTGCAAATGAACCGTTAGAGTGGCCAGCAGAAAAGGTGTGTGCATTAACAGACTGTTGACATTACTGCCAAGGCTTGGTTTTCATTTATCCATGTGTTGTGTTAGCAATGTTAGCACATGTAGCTTCTCCTTATATTTGATTAAAAAACTTTACTTCCCAGCATATTTTTCTTCTTCTTTTTGTTAGAAAAGGGTAAAGCACATTTTTTTATTATCTGAAGCAGCTAGTGGAGCGTAATGCAGGTGTTTTGAAGACCAAACTAGACTTTTCTAAGCTGCACTAATATTTATTTTGTAGTATCAGGGGAAATAAATAGCCAGATGTAATATAAAAGGGGTCACTCATAGTGAAGATTCATCCATTATCCTTAACAGCAGGGTACACCTTGGTGAGGTCGCTAGACTTTCATAGGACAGACAACCATTCACACTCTCATTCACTCCGCAGGCAATTCAGAGTCACCAAGAGACCAAGGACCCGGAGAGAACCCACAGTGACACAGGGAGAACATGCAAACTCCACACAGAAGAGCTGCAAGCCGTAGTTGAACTGGTGACCCTCTTGCTGTAAACGAGAGTGCCAACCACTACACCCAGGGAGTGAGCATCACACAGAATTATCACCAAACTCTGAAGTTCCACTAAGGAGCTTTTCACCCTCCTTTGGGTCACTCTTTTAGTTTAAGAGCATGCAACTCTGTCTTTTTTAGACAGGACACAGGTTTGAATATTGAAAAAAATGGTCACTTCATTCTTTCAGTCTGCTCAGTTACCTCTTCAGACCCTGTCGCTCCCTACTGTCCTCCTGTAACCCTGTTGCTACCAGCTCTTCCACCTGGCCGACTCCACCCACTCACTCACTCACTCACTTCACTTTCCCCTGGTAGTTAAAATACCGGCCACCTTCACCTGCTCTTTGTCAGATTGCCTTTTGCATTAGCTAACCATTCCAGCATTAGTGCCTGTGACCTGATCGTGAACCCGACTACCTGATCTTTATATCTGTCAAGTGCTATTTAGCTCTTTAGCACCAAATGCTCCATTATTTTTGGCTGTTTCTGCTGGACAGGCAGTGTATGCTTCATCCTCCCTGCCTGTTTTTGCAGTAAACCTTTGGATTTGGACACTGGCATGTGTGTCTCTGCTCTGTGTCCACAGATTGTCACAGGTATAAACTGTATGCTACCTGTCCACCAATGACAAGCAGAACAAATGTTATGCCAAAGAGCTAAATATTTCCCTGAGGACCCCTTGAGAACAAGTGGTGCATCTTTTGTTTGAATTTCTAAATGAAAATGAGACAAAAACAGTGAAGTAAGAGTGAAATATTGCACTTATCTTTATCACAATAATATTTAGCCCCAAAATAAATGCTGTTTCTGATTTTCTGCTAGATTTGTCATATATCAGTTTTTTTTACTAATATGTTCACCACATGCACTTTATAAGGTGATGTTACCCCTGTTCTGACTCCGTTAACTCTGACATAAGGGAAATTCTGGGTTTTTTAGTTT
>CAFUXE010000055.1:454136-481932 GCA_903364295.1 Serranus cabrilla | reverse complement strand
CTATCTGCTCTGTGTCCACAGATTGTTACAGGTATAAACTGTATGCTACCTGTCCACCAATGACAAGCAGAAAAAATGTTATGCCAAAGAGCTAAATATTTCCCTGAGGACCCCTTGAGAACAAGTGGTGCATCTTTTGTTTGAATTTCTAAATGAAAATGAGACAAAGCAGTGAAGTAAGAGTGAAATATTGCACTTATCTTTATCACAATAATAGTTGCCCACAAAATAAATGCCATTTCTGAATTTCTGCTGGATTTGTCATATATCAGTTTTTTTTACTAATATGTTCACCACATGCACTTTATAAGGTGATGTTACCCCTGTTCTGACTCCGTTAACTCTGACATAAGGGAAATTCTGGGTTTTTTAGTTTCAGTAAGAGAGATTTCTTCAACTCTAACCTGCTCACTTGTAGGTTTTTCTCCATCTCCTCCGTTCTCACAGAGCCAGACACAGAATCCACTTCTGCATTTTATTTACCTGTTACCATTGTGAATTATTAAGCTCCACTGATGATTTTTTTAATACACAATGCACAAAATGAATATACTCAGAGTTGATTGAACTGTCCTGGAATCAAAAACTCCATCCATGAGTTTTCCATCTCAGTAGCCGTGTTTCCATTACAGTCGAAGCAAATTTAAAATTCTAAAAGGTTGCGTGCCACTGGTTTAGATAAAAAAAACAACAACAACAAAGAAGTAGAGATTGAGCGTTTCTGGAAGTTTACATTGAATATCACCAGTTTCATGACAAAGAGTTGCACTTCTGGATGAGCTGTTCCTTTAATAGCATGTCTTGGCAAACACTATCTTTCACATATACATTTTATTGAGATGTCTGAAAATATTTTTCCCATTGTGTGTGTGTGTGTTCTCTTCTTTTCTTGCCCTTCTGGTGAACTTGGATCCTAGTTTTGCTTACAGTTATGTTCTGCCTGTCCTCTGGAAAGTGTGTGGCCCTGCCAACACATTCAACACACACACACACACACACACACACATCAATATGTCTCTATCTCCTCCTCCTCTCCCTGTTGTCTCTCCCCCCTTCTCTCACCCAGCCTCCCCTCTGGCGGCAGCTCAGTTTTTGTTCAGCAGTAGTGTGCTTCTGGCCTTTGTTGTGTCAAAGTGTTGCCAACTGTCTCCTCTCTCTCTCTCTCTCCCTGGCTGTCTATTCCCCGTGTCCACCCCCAGTGTCCCTCTTGCTCTTGTTGTCTTTCCCTCTGTCTTCTGATGCTTTCTGCCTTCTTTTTTTCCTCCGCTCTCCTCCTCTATCGTCTCATGTCCTACACTGTACTTGGCTCTTTCTACTACTGTTGTTCATTCAGCTTTTCATCTGTCCTGTCTGTGTCTTTTTCTTTCTCTCCCTCACAGGAAAAAAGAAGATGTATAGCTCAAACGATAATGAATTGTGGTATAAAATGACTGCAAACAATAAATTACAGGTGCACACAGAGAGGTATGGGTGTAGGTTTTAGAGCATTTTTGCGTTAAACAAGCCAAGAAATAACACTTGACTGATGATCACAGCCCATCACCGCAAGAGTGACTTTTAATGAGACATAAAGAAAACATGAGTTAATCAATTTTATTGCTGCTTTGTCACAGGGACACTGACAAACTTTTTGTCTCAAAAGAAAAGAACCATTACTGGGGATGGATGTGGGTGTTTTTCCCACTTTCCCACTGCCTCAGCCTCTGAGACCTTTGCGTCACTAATGCGTACCATAACATTTTGTGTCAAACTCGTAGCCTATAACCACACATCTATCTCCGTCCTGCAGATGACAGCTTTAAAACACTGCTTGTCAAGCTCTATGGGTTGTTTTGGCGGCGAGGAAAGGTCAATGTATGTGGAAAATTTCAGAAGCATCAGAAGTGTTGACGCACAGTCACGCTTATCAATCCAGCGATCTGAAAGCTGTCTGCCGTGAAAAAGATCAGGCACCATAACCATAAAAAACGTCAAATATAATTGGCACATGTGGGTTTCTAGTTTTTACGCACGACTCCTACAGTAAGCCAGTTTGGCTGACACACTGAAGAATACACATCTGTTCATTGATCCCTTTGAAATGACAAGATCAATAACAGGAACAATTGATAACATACAAAGACATGAAGAAACACAACTGACAACCGGTTGTCATAAAGAACTTGAAAACTCATTTCACTCCATTCTTTGCTGTGTCATTCTCTGCACAGTATTACTGTCATCACACTTGTGTCCTCCGCCTGTTAGTCAATAATCCCCTCCTTTCTTCCTTCACAGTCTTTTAGTTGTGAAAGTCTGAGTCAAGTCAGCGGAAATCAACGATTCAGTGAACGACATGAACCCTTAACTGTAGTTTTAGGTGTAAACCTCCCCTGATTCAGGATCCCTGCCTTTCTGTGGCTCTCTCCACTGTTTGCACCGACTGTTTTGGCCCGAGGGACTGATTGTATCGCCTGCACTCCGCTGCACCCCACCGCACTGTTAAGACTCCATTTTAGCTGAAGGGCCTACTGTACTTGAATTGGAGGCATTTGCCACTTAAAATAATTCTTGTATTGATCCCCGGAGGAGGAAACTCCAGCGCTGCAGCAGTGCAGAGTCAGACTCATACAGTGGAGCCAGGTTCAGTGTGAAACCACCTCAACAGCCATGATTGACAGCAAGAGATGGAGCAGGAATTATGCTAATGGTAGCACAGTATGAGAAGACAGACTTTCTGCCTCCGTTAAAAAAGACAAAAATTTAATTACGATTAAGTATTCATACTTTCTATGTATAAATTATTCCGATAATGGATGCTGTAATCTCCTCATATTGGGTCATAATTAAATTACATCTAGCTGTTATGAAATAATTAGTCATTTTGTGAATAATTCCCATTCACTCATTTTTTCCCATTGCAGTTTGATTTTAGCCACAGAACAATTGTAAGTGTCCTAACCAAACCTAAAGCATACACACTAAATGTACAGATTTGAACCGTGCTCACTGTCACAACATGACAGTGTGATATTGGTTACTATAGTCAAACAGCAGATACTTGACATAAATAGATTTATCATGATAAGTTCTTCTCATTCCAATTTTATGAAGCAAGTCTGGATGAACACCTAAGTTGCCATGGTAACACTTGCTTTCAGTCAAACCTTATTGGCAGAAGGGTTAAGTCTGCTGAAAATGCAGTATTCACTGTGCCATTACTGTTGCATCATGAATGAAGATCTTTATATACTGAACTGTTGAATGATGTGAGAAAAATAGATCAATTCATATATGAATTTTTTTTCTGAAATATCAATTTATTAATAAATAATTCAAGAAGGTGTTCCCTTATTCAGTCACCTCTCTGTCAGCTCTGTGAAATGTAAGCACATTTTTATGTGTGACAATGAACAATGATGACATGTGACTTTGAGTCGCTAATCAGGATAGAAAATAAAATCACCACTTCTTCTCTTCCTGCAGACTCTGCTAACTGGGCTGGTTGAGGTTTCCAACTGTAAACATGAGAGTAAACACAGAAGGAAAGGTGGAAGAGATGACAACCAGCTTTCATCCAGACTACAACCACGTGACAGGAAACAGGAGGAGGCGTGTGCTTTATGGTGAATAATACACAAATGAAAGAAGCAGATGGGACAGCATTGGATGATTCCATGTTTAAAATAAGAAAAACTTTTAATGAGGATATTTGAGCTGGTGTCAGTTCCAAGCAGAACGCAATGAAGACACGAGTGTGACAGTTGAAATTGTGATCTTTTATGAAGCCAGTCGTGACTTACTGTTGCAAACCCAACATGTCATGTTATGATTGGCCTCCTAATGTAATCAGAAACAGTTTAAAGAGGATGTGACAGTTGATATTACTTAGTAAGAGGCAACTTTCAAACCAGGCTGTTTTAGCAGCATCTTGGTCGGGCCATTTTGCAATGTAACATTAATGTGATGTTAAATGGGTGTGAGCTCAAAGGACTATTAAGCATTTTGCTGTGGCTCATTTAAATTCAAACTCACAGACCTAATATCACTTAAAAGAAAATCACTTTTGAACTCATTCTGACACAAACACAATGTTTGGCTTGTATAAAGGCACTCTTTTTCCATTAAAATATTTAATGTTTATAGATATTTCTTTATCTCTATCATCAAAAAAACTCCCCCCTCTTATGAATTAATGAAGTTTGCAAGTATTTGCATTTGACATACATCTCAAATTAAACAGCAAACATTTGACAACACTTGAAAGTTCACTGGAAGTTTAGATGAAAAGTAATCAGTAATAATGCAAAAAAAATGAAAGTTTCAGCGATTTATGCCAGAAGCTGAATTATTAAGGTCTCTCACTGGCTTTCCTCTTCCTCTCCTCTGCCTCTTGTTCGTGCCAACCGTTATTCTCTGTTGAGCAACCCAACTAACAAACCACTGCCGCCTTCAAACACACACTGTACACACTGACGGAGGAAAGTGGCTCACCCAGATTCTTCGTTTGAATGAATCACACTGGGACATACAAATATCTGAAGACACATAAGATGAAAGAGAGAAAAGGAGATCAAAAGCTCTGCATATATGTATCTATATGTATTCATGTTGTTACTATTCCTGTTTGGGATCGCATTATTCCTGCTGTAATTTAGCTCTCTGCTAAATGAAGTACAAAAATAAGCCGTAACACCAATGTTTCCTGAACTCCTGTCACTTTATCATGATGTCTCTTTTTCACAGTACTCCCCTTTCATTTTTCTTCCTCTCTTTTTCTTTCACTACCAAAATAAAAGTCTGAACAAGCAGGCATGAGTCATATGAGGAGTAGAGAAAAACTTTGTAGCAAACTAATGACGCAGGAAATTTGCATAACAAAAAAGAAAAAAACAAGCCAAGATTCTTTAATAATAACTGTTCTATATAGAAATATATAGAATGCCTTACTTTATATTTAATAATTTAACAGCATGTTGGAATAGGAACCTATTACACTGTTTTTTTATGTGTGATATTTTGTGTATTCAACCTTTTTAAACATCTACATTATTGTAAAATTGCACTGGCTCTCATTAGAGACATCATTTGAATATCATCTGACATCTCTATAACAATATGTCATACTGAGAAAAACCCTGGATCAACCCTAGTAACAGGGAAAAAATGTGCAGCAATTAATCTACCAGGTAATGACTGTGCCCTTTATCCTTTCTTCAACCCCGGGAATGTTTCTGCAGCACACCCTTCTCCTTCCATGTCTTTCCTGTTCGCTTGTTCAACCAATTACCTCCCACTTTCTCTCATCCCTTTATTTCTTCTCTTCATCTCGCTCCCTCTCTCCTCCCATCTCTCTCATTATTGTCCACTCCTGTTCTCTCTCTCTTTACCCCCCGTGGCTAAATCCAAGTGCCAGTATGCATTTGTATGGCCTAATTTATGTGTGTATCTGTGTATTGAAGTGTGTGTGTGGTTTGCATATTCACATGCGGGGTTTGACCTTGTGCAACCAACCATATCAGAGCTTCTCTTTATTTTCCCACAGGTGTATACTGTATGAGTGTGTGCACGCGTGTGTGTGTATGTGAGTGTGTGTGTGCACATTTGTGTGTGTCCTTTGTCCTTGTGCATTCACGCATATCAGCACTTGTCATAATTTTCACAGGTGTGTGTGTGTGTACATCTGTATGTCTTTGTGTATGTGTGTTTGTTTGTGTGTGTGTGTGTGTGCTTAAGCCAACAGGGCACCTGCAGGTGCAGTCAATTCAATATAGCAGGTTTGGGAGAAGAGCAGGTCACCAGTCAGACATTGTTTAGTCAACACACACCGCACTCATACAGATACACATACACACCGTCATTCAAACAGTAACTGGAGAACAATTACATCCACCTGTATAAAAATATGGTGGATTTTCTCCTTGCATACGCTGCAGGAGAGACTGAGTGGCCCACTTTATGCCACAAAAGCCCTTTTTTACAGAGGACATTTTGACATGTCACAGTAGGGAAAGTGTAAATAATGAAATTAATGATGGCTGAACTCTATTCCACTGCTTTAATATCAGCCTCCTGGTATAGCTCATGCTGGGTCACTGCCACTTTCAACGGGACTCTTAAAAAGAACCGAGCCATCACTGCGGTTAGTAAGGAACAGCTGTGCTTCTCCTGCTTAAACCACAAACTGCATAAAAGAAGTGGAAGTAGACGGACAGATCTTAAAGTGAAGCCAATGCATTCAGATAGTATTGAGGTCTATGAGAAAATGATCCTACTTCTCGCTTGATTTAATTCCTGTGTAAACATTACCCAAATTAGTTTATTGTGTCAATCATTAGTTTCAAGTCTTCTTAAATACAATGTGATGTAAATAGACAATAAAGCAAGCTTTGCTTTAGGCCAGGGCTACCTCATCATTAACAAGTCGCAATCACAGCAACTGTTGATTAGGTTAAACGTGTGTCAGTGCAAACATTGTTCTCACTTTGTTTGTTTAAATAGCAGAGAACTTATCTTTGCTTAACCTGAATTATGGAAGTTAACTTTGTTAGCAACAACCTCCATGGTGTAGCCAGGAGCCATGTGCAGTCAGTCTGTCACATTCAACCTCTCATCAAAATATGCATGTTTTCCTCTGGCTTCTAAACACCAAGTGGTGAAGGCCAAAATGCCAAACTCAGTCCTTCAGAATGTCAGTGCACAAACCAACAGGTGACATCAAGGTGGCTACATCCACTTCATCCAGTCTGTGGCAGTGTCAAAATATCAGGTAGAAACTAAAATAAAAGGTCTATGAGTGAAGTGTTGCAGACGCTGACTTTTTTTTTTTTTTTCAGAAAATGTAAATGTTGGTTTTATTGGGAGTGACAGACTTTCATTCAGTCGTGATATCTGCATTTATTCATCCCTCATTAGGGCTTTATGTCTTTTAGGGCTTCAGTAATGCTCAAAAGCCTGATTTCTCCATGACTGGGTCACCTTTTTTAATACATTTAGATTCTGTTGCCAGGAGCCATTGTAAATTTGGTTATTTAATTGTATTTAAACGGGTAGGAATGGGGGTAATTTGCACCTCCATTAAGTTTGGTGACTCACTAAAGAGGAATAATGACAATCAATGCAGTAAAGGATGAGTTATCCAGACTTGTTGTCTCCATAGGGTCAAGACATTTGGTCTTTTTTTATCTAATAATGCATCTTTCATTCAACACTTCCTTCACATCCTTTGAAACCCAAATTCCCACTTTGCAATGCAGGCTTCCTGTAAAAATTGTAAGTCGTAAACCCAATCATAGATTTTCTTACCTGAGAAAGCCCCCTCCAGAGCCCCGGAAGACATTATTCAGCTGTCCACAGGCAGAGAAATACTCCTCACGACAAGCTAACCAAACTTCATGTGTAAAATCAGTGGAGTTTTCCTTTAAACAGGAAACAGCCTCAAGTCTCTTTTACTTAAGTGTCCTCACAGAAAAGTTCAAACGGCTGAGCTGCTGAAGTATCTAGAGCAACGCTCTGAATCCCTTCTAGTAGCAGCAGTTAAAACGTCTCTTACTGCAGTCAGTGTTTCCCTTTGGGGATCAATTGAAAAGGTAAAATATTGAATCACTGAATAAAATATGTATCAGCTGATCTCGCTGTGGATGTTTTGATGTGCTATTAAACTTGATGGGAGATACATGTGAGGCTGTCTTCTTGTGAATAAGGATTGAAATGACCCTTCTGGTCAAGTAAAGCTAAAAGCGAGCAAAATCGGCTTGTGATTGAATTTTTATGTGTGTGTTCAGCGCACCAGAAGCTGATGTAATCTGAGGAAGCTGTGGGTGTGTGTGTAGGCATCCAGTGCTCCTGCAAACGCAACACAAAAGTGTGTTCAGTGCACTGTTTATGTTTGGAACAGTTTAGTCAACCTCTTGAGCGTTTTCTCTTTTGGTTTGGTTCAATTGGAGGGTGAGAAAAAAGCCCATGTGAACGTTGTACACCCACTGCAGAGGCCAGTCTCAGTCCTTGATAAAGTGAACTCAGCTCGATTCATGAGGAGTATCTAGTGCTCAGCCGAGGGCTTCAATTTCACTTTGTGTTCCTTTTTTCTTCTTGGCTTTACGTGGTAGAAACACCACAGAATAAAGTGGAATATTTTACCTCACAAGCTGATATCAAAGGTTCATTTTTTATCAAATCAAAACGCTGCTTACCTAAATGCACCAATACAAATAATCTAATAATTTATATTTGGAATATGTTTAATAATCTGAGTGGGTCCATACTTTTGAAACTTTAAGTACATTTTGATGCTGATACTTTTGTACTTTTGCTTATATAAGTTTTAAATACAGGACTTTTATGAGTAATTTCACAGTGTGGTATAGTACTTTAATACTTCTACCACCATTGAATACATGCAAACAATTATTGGTATTTTACAGATAGAATTTAAACACTGTCTTGTAAGAAGTAGCTCCATAAAGCTCTAACTGAACTTGTCAAAACAGTTCAATCCAATGCATTTTAAATGCACCCCAAGTGCTACGATGTTTACTGCAGGTATAACAGTCTGAGAGAGAAAGAGAGAGAGAGAGGTGGAGCAGCGATGAGCAAAAATCAAAGAAATGTATAGAAAATGAGAGGAAAGAGGGAGAGGAAAAAGTCAAGTGGAGCTGCTCTCTTCCCTTTGCTCTGTTGTTTTCCACAGAAAATCCTGAGAGAGGGCATACATCTTGCTTTTAGATTAATGAATCTGCATGCACATCTCCCGGGGAAAGCTCTATAAAAAACAATTCAACAATTATTTCTCTCCTCCCTTCCGTCTTTTTCAGAGTAGCACACACACACACACACACACACACACACACACACACACACACACAGACACACTGAGACACAGTTATTGACCAGCTTCACCTTGCCTCTCTCCGGCTTTCTCCTCCACTCTTGCTCGCTCATGCAGAAAACCAGCCGAGCCCAAGAGGTGTACAGCCGACAAAGCTTTGCAGGAAGTAACTTTTTTACAGATAGTGCTGTGCTGCTTCTGCCAGGAGGAGGACATGCATCTTCTAAATGTATTTTGTCACAAAGTTTCAGGTCAACCTCTTTAATCTAGTGCGAATGCACGAAAGAAACCAGGTTACTGGGTTCACCAAGGCCACTGAAGAGCGTGTAGAACATGCTCTTTAATAGCCTGGTTCCTCTACTTTACGGGGGAGACGACAGAGCCTGAGCAGAAGTTGTGTCGTTGTAAACACTGCTACGGTGCGGGGAAATCTCTTTATTGTGACTGCGTGAGCTGAGCCTTTTCTTGCATGTAAACACGTTTTGTTTTTTCTCTCGAGGAAAGGAAAAAAATTCCGAGATCAATAAAGTGTTTCAATGCGGAAGTGGGACGTAAACCTCTTTGTAAGACAAACTAGAGGAGGAATTGATTCATCTCATCCCCTCATTGTTTTTTTTTTTTATCCCTCTCACAGACACAGTTTATGTCTTCCTCTATCTCTCTCTTTGTAGTTTTGCCTTTTCTTTCGCTCTGTTCTCCCAAAACTCAGACACTATCAGCTTATAGCCCTTGGGGTGTGGAGCACTAAAATGGTGAAGCTGAAGTAGACAATCAAAGAGAAAGTGAAATGTATTTGGTTGTGTGAAGCTGCTGAGAGATGCCACTCACTGAATGTAAAAAGGACTCGGAGTCCTGATGTTGAGCTGCTTTTGTACAATCTGTCAGACGTTTAAAACATTAAACATTCTCCTTTTTTTTTACTAATACACACAAAACTATGAAGGGTTATAGCTGCTACCTTCATTAATCTCATCAGTGTACATCATAAACACATAAGTGGCCTTGCATTTAGTGTATTTGGGGATGTAATTTACAGTGTGCGCCTTCATAATTATAACTGACTAAGTGTGTAATTGTCTGCAGATCCTATCGACCATATGGTGAATATGTCTCATGACATCTGGTCGTCATCTCCCTGCCTGCTCCAGCATTTATGTTAGAATATTATTTCTCACTTGGTTATTAGTCTTCTCATTGTTACCTACAATACAGTCTGTTCTCCACAGAGTCTGCTAAAAGCTCAGTACTATCAGTGTGCTGTTTGTTCAGGTACATGTTCTCACACTAATCTGCTCATAATGTCTTTTCTTTATCATGTTTTCAGGTGAACTGAGAAGTCAGCATCATTTCTTCAAGACTGACCTGTGACTTGGAAACAAGTCTTTTTTCTCCCTGGTGCTCCTGGTTTTCCATTGTTTCTCTCTGTTTTTGAAAAATCAATTTAACACTCTGCTTCTAAATTCATTATTTTTTGGTGCAATCATTTGTATTGTTGATTTTAAATCAATTTGGGTCTTACATCATATTGATGGGAGTATTTCTGCAAATGTGTCATGTTTGAAACAGATTCTGCTGCTGTAACTGTAACAGACAAACACATTCAATATTAATATTACATTTTAGAATATTCTGTTTTATTTTATGTGTATTTGTAAAGCACTACTTCCTGAGTTTTACAGATATAACGCATTTCAGTTTACCTAGAGTAACGGTCTTTAAATTCCTGTAAAAAAAGATTTTCTTTCCTCTTGCATCAACAGAGGTGCTGAAAACGTATAAAAAATGAAGTAATATATAGTTCACATTTAGACACATTCAAAGTACCAACTTAACAGCCTCTTAACAAGGCCTCTGATCTTATAACATCCGTTGTTTAATGGTACCCCTGCAGAGTCTTTTAACATAAGGGTAATCCATTGAGCGTGGATATTTGACTTTTGTATGTGGATGTTCTTTGATATTTTATGCCATTCTCTTCACACTTGAGGAGAGTGTTCATACACCCACACTTGCTGAGTTAAACGTGCACTCTTTTTTTTTTGATAGATTCAGTGCAAGTGTCTCTCTCTATTTTTGGAAAATGGAAATGGCAGCAATATGTGGTGGAATTCAATTTCAGGAATGTTACCCATGCAGCAAGTCAAAGACAGTCGGCAACTGTCTCAGGTAATGGGATTGTCAACAGAGAGGACATCACATTGGACATAATGGGCTATAAGGGAAAAAACATTAAAAACACAGGGTGCTAGATGTGATGTGACAGCTCCCCATTATACACACAAACCTGAATTGACACAGTCATGTTTTATAGAAACTTTTTTTATTTTATAAGTATTTCTTTGGCCTCGGCCCACTGTGTTACAAGAACTAAGCCTTAATGAACTCACAAAATGATGTGAAAATCCTTCCATGGCTTCACTTTTGGCATTTCCTGTATATTTTTTTGCTTTTATTGTCTTTTATAACACCTAACCATAAAGTTTTTTGTCCTAAACCTAGTTCACAGAAACTGCAGCCTTTTTTTTACAACCCTGAACTGTACATGTATGTATAACATCATGTGTGCTATTTTTAGAATGCTCAGGGAACATGAGTACCCAGAACGAAAAGAATCCCCATTGACTTTACATTGGCATTGTTTCCATGCTGCCTGCACATATTTTCCTAAAACTAAAAAGTGTTTTTTAAGTGTTATTTTTGATTATTCAAAGTTGCCATCTTTTGTTTTGATGGACATAAACACATAAGGAAGGCAAGAAAATCCACAGATTCTCTTGACAAGGTGCTCCTGTGAACTGAAAACCATTCCAGGTGATAAGCTCATGAATCTGACTGAGAGAATAACATAAGTGTGCAAAGCTGTCATCAAAGCAAAAGGTGGATACTTAGAAGAATCTACAGAAACATATTCTGGTTTGTTTAACACTTTAATTTCCTCTCTTAGTTTTTAAATCTTCAGTATGAATCTACAATGTTGACATCAAAAATTAAAGAAAAAACATTGAATTAGGAGGTGTGTCCAAACCTTTGACTGGCACTGTATATGTTAAGCTATAGCAGCTATCCATCCATAAATGTCAATGAAACTAGAGTATTTAAAGCTTTAGATTTGACATTTAGGAGCCTTAAAAAACAAAACAAAAAAACAACCACGACTTTGGACTGAGTTTAGAAAGCCCATGTGCCAGTAAATATCCTCCAGTAATTACTTATTGAAAAGCCAGTGCTAGAGTTATCATCGTGGGTCATTAAGAGCTCACACTGGCCTCATTTTAAGAAAATGAACACAAATAAATTAGTAACAATAGCATACTCAGGGATTAAAGATATTGGAACAAGTCTTGCACTTACTTTCTTTTGGAATGATTCCACACTGGTACGATCCCTGAAGATCGCAGCTACACTAACTGGTCATCAGCGGTATCAGTCTGTTTTATGCCTGGGTTATGTAATTTAGATAAACAGAATAATGCACACTGCAAACTTCATGGCAGTATCCAAAACAAACAAACATACCCTGCAACGTTATCGTATCACACACATAAAGCTCCGCCAGCACAGGAGTATGAAAAGGTGCAGCTGCCAGCTTCTTCGCTGTTTAAATGAGTATTAACAGGTTGCTGCTAATATAGGAGGAAGTTATTATGATCCCATGAGTAACATTAAGTACTGCTCACAGCTGTGGTTTTTGTTGACATGAAAATGTCCCCACAGGGCTGTGTGAATCTCTGCATGGATGGTGAAAACAGCATTAAAAGTCAGTCCAACATTGAATTTACTAAATATATTCTAACAAACATCACATGCATATATATGAGTCCATATGTCCATGAGCACAGCTGCTGAGCTATAGGGATACAGTTTGATGCTGTCTTGCAGCTGGCATCTAGTTAACACATTATTGAATCTGTACATTCTGTCACAGCGTCCTCTTTGCATTTGTGTGCACATATTTACAATGATCACATTATCATTCCAAGCAACTCAAGTCCAAACTGCTGATGAAGCTATGTGTGTGTGTGTGTTTGTGTGCGTGCGCATGTTACAGCTCCATGTGTTTCAACTCAACGAGCTCGTGATGACTTCCCCCATACAATATCGCAGGCTAAATAGACCCCCTGGGGCTCACACACAAAATGCACCAATGCAGGGTGTGATTACTCTTCATGATAGCTCTAATGAAGCTCCTCTGCTGATTCGCAGATTTCAGGGTCAGGGTGAGGTGTGTTTGTGCATGGGTGTGTGTTTGGCTGCGGCTGTGAATCCTGTGATATTTAAAAAAGGGTCGTGATCTGGACAGGCAATTAAAACAATCTTCAGCCGAAACCCCATAGAATACATTTACTGTATGTGAGACAATACATGTTTTTTTTCCCACTTTCTTTTCTTTTTTTAAAAAAAAAGTATTCTTATTTTAACAAGAGGATTCCACTGAGGCTGGATTCTCCTTTGCAAGACAGCCTTGTGTGAGAATAAATGAATAAAAAGTAGTCACAAGGATAAAAATAAATCACAAAAAGAGCACAATATTTCATAACAATGTAGTTAGAATAATGCTCGCAGTGGAACACCACTTTATCTTAAAACTCAGACATGTTATTCTCTGGGCTTTTGGTAGTTGAAGAAGTATGTAACTCCTGACTAACAAAGCAGCGATGGTGGCACTGACACGACAACAATGTCCGACAATAGCAAAAAACTGTTTTCCCTCATATTTTTGTAAAGTGCTTTAAGTGGTGTTGGAAAGACTGCACATACATGTATTCCTGACTGGATTTGACTGTGTCCTAGGTGACCAATGAACTCTGAGGAAACTCAGGGATCCTCTGGGTCACAAACTTTACATATGACGCACAATTTCAAATGAGAAATATAAAAAACTTGAATTGATGTTTGGAACCATTATTTACACAATTAACATCATGTTGTCTTGAAGAGGACTTGAAATAAAGTGTGAAGTAGTCTCATTTTGTATCGAGATAGATAGGACCGGAGTTCTTTTGTAACTGACATTGGCGACCCCTGTTGGACCTTTGAAAGTCTGCAGGGTGAAGGTACCTCCAGGAGTTAATAGAGTACCTTTGATTTCCTCAGCTTAACCAAATTTTTTTGTTGCCTAAACCTAACCATTACCTATGAACATGAATGTTTATTTTGAAAAGCCAATGCATGTAACAACAGGAAACTGATACACCATCTCGGAGTGTCTAAAACTAATGCTTATATCTGAAAACTGATGGTCATCTGATGGGTTGGGGATGGGGAATTTGAAAAATTCTGTTATAAATTATTATACGTGAAAATATAACGTAACAAAGCACTTAAAACCCTAATATATCTGCAAGAAAAACTAAAAATAAATCTCCTACAGTTGCATGTGTGGCTAACATTTAAGGATATCCTCAAAAACTACTGGAAATACACAGGTAAATAATAGGCTATTTTCTCACAAGGCTGGATTCCATTTATCTCCTTTCAAAGGGAACATATTACACTGCTTTAGGCAGCGGGTTACTTTGGATTACCTGTGTTATCTACAAAAATAGACAGGAGGAAAAGTCATAGAGTTACACAGGTTGTAATAATAGTTTCCACACCTGCACAAAGCAAGTGAGCATGTGCATGATCTGGATTTTGTCACATGACCAATTTCACACAAAATAGACATCTTTACAAAACCTTGCTTCTATTTCACTCCTGTCTGATTGCCTCTGTGTGTGCTATTGTACTTTTTCCTTCCTTGCCATCTTGATAATTTACCCTCTCTCTCTCTCTCTCTCTCTCTCTCTCTCGCTCTCTCTCACTGATGACCTAGATTTACAGCCACCATGTTCTGCTGCAGTCTCTCTCTCCTGACACACACACCCCTACCTAGTATACATGTTTTATTAATCGCCGGACTGGGTTAAGGTTGATGCAAAACAACAAATGGACCCTTTGAACACGGTCACACACATGCTAAAAATACTGACACTTCAATACTTTTACCACAAACTGTTATACGTTAATACGCTCAATGTGCATGCACTTATATAACAGCTACACACGTCTGAGGCCCCATCAGTTAGCGTCTTAAATCCATTAAAAAACACCTCTTAGCAGATGTCAGCAGGTCTACTGTTGTTCCAACCATCAGCAGTTTTAACTTATTGCTTTAGCTGCTGTGTATGCATGTTTCAATGATATGTGATGCTTTGATGGATGAGACAACATGGAAAACTTGATATTCTTTAAACATCAAATATCCTAATTGTTCATTTATTTTACATCTTTTTTTTTTTACGTAATGGAAATCATGATAGCACAAAGATGTTGAACAATTGACCGTTTACAGCACCAGTTAAAGTCAATATACTGCATATCCAATGAGATTATGGCTTTTAGGTGTTGAGTGAAAATATTTGAGAAAGCATATTAATACACAGACCCATTAAGCTATATCAGTATAAAATGTTACATTTCTATAGATTTTCTGTTTCTGTCTTTTTCATTTGTAAATTAATTTCTAGATTTGCAGTTACTGATGAAGTTGCTGCCTTCAAATCGTGGCAACCCAGGACTTCCTCAAAAATATTTATAAATGATTTAACAACAGACACAATGCTGTTGCTGCCAACCAGCTTTCATTTTTTCCTTTAAATAAATGCATAAAACAGCGCCCCCTGGGTTGCACAGGCTCACAATAGCTTTTCTGTGTGGTCAAATATGGTATTGCACCCGGCGGCCGATGCACACCTGTGGAGGGGTCGCAGGTGAATTTGACATCTAATTAATATTCGCACACGCGGTCACTGTCACGCTGCTGCTGAGCTGAGCTCAGAAAGAAGAAACTCTGGAGTTATTTGGGAAGCCTGTCATAGTCGGACTCAATTCAACAACAGTTTAACCAAAACAACGGAGAGTTTGCTTGTTTCCAGTGTTGCTAATGATATTAGCATGTGGTCTTGAGAAGAGAACTGGCAGCTCGTTCTACAAACGGACCAACAGGAGGATATTCAGGATATGGACCACTTCATCTCCACGAAAGACGAACGAGAGGGGCCTTCAAATAAGGTAGGATGCAAGGATACAAACTGCCTATCTCTCGACCTGTCTGTCTTGGCTTGCTGGTGTATTTGCTGATGGCTAACAGCCCCGTGTGGCAATCTGTGCATTTTATTTGAAGTGTGCTTTCTGGTGTAATGATGTGATATACCTACGTGCTGTTTTTTATCTGGATAGTCACACTGTTGAGTCCTAGCAAGCTATCTACACGCACAAGGGTAAGAAAATAACCTTGTTGTTCAGTCACCTGTTGGCTGTGTGTGATTCGTGAATGTGCCTGTGCAGAAGCTGTGCTACTTGGTTGTTGAGTTGGAGTGAAGTATTGTTTTGGGCGGCGGTGTTTGTCTGTCTGTCTGTCTGTCTGTCTGCTGCATATACACCTGGCCACCTCGCTGTGGGGTGAAGTCTGCCACCTCTGATTGCCTTGTTTTGTTTTTGGGCTGTCCTGTGCTGGCCTAGATGTTATCTTTATTATCAAACTAGATGCTGGCTGTTTGTTTGGGTTTGTTCTGTATGTCAAGAATTTTTGCTTCGGAGACACTGTAGGTCTGAATATGCTAAACTATGTTTTGATGTGAATGCAATTGTTTAGTATTCAATACTGATCTGTTTCCACATCAGATATTTGTATGTTTGTAAACTAAGGATATGTATACATAGGTAAATTATGTTGTCATGAATTTTTCTATTGTCTAAATGTCGTCCTTGAATTGACTAATTAAATGGAATAGTCTGAATTCTCTCAACATAGTAGGTAAAACGACATGCTGTTCTACTATGTCTTTTTAGATGATTTGACTCTCAGTGTCACTGCGTAAATGAGCTGTTATTTTCAGAGGTAACTTAGCCGGCCCCAGTGTGGCCCCTGTGGTTTTAAGGGGTTGGATTTGCTGCTGCTTCACAGAAAGTTACTTCAAGTTGTTTTTCTCTAATGTGGGTTTTTGTTTTTTTGCATGCACATGTGCATTTCACTGTGTGCGTACACGTGTGTTTATCAGTGCAATTGTGTCTGTGTGTTCATGTGTGTGCACTCCGCTGGCTAATCCCACTGTGCGGATGGCTCTTTATTTAATCTTGTAATTCTGCTGCTTCAGGCTATGTTATGTTTGTGATTGTCTGTGTTTTCTGTGCATGCAGCTGTTTATGCATCTATGTGCATATCTTTATGTTACTTTGTGTGAAACATGGACGGATCAGCCAGCTTTTGCAGAGATAAGTTGTGAAGCTGACGTCTGAGATAACGGGCCTCATGCAAAAACTGGGCAAATGCAGAATTCATGTGCCCTAAAGATGTGTTTGTTGGCTCCAGTAGATAAATAAGTAAATTGTTTTACAACTTTTTGCATCAAGGTCAACATATACGTCTTACTAACTCCTATTAATTGATCTAACATAACACTGTTTGGCTCTGTAAGTCCAGTGGGAAGCTGCAGTTAACATCACTGTAACCTTTCCAATTATAGCTGCAATTCTCTCATCTGCGCCTCTTTGTTTGATTCCTGTCCCGCCTTGTTAGGCATTACAAGCATGATATTATGTTAAAAAGGTCAAGTATCAGAACTGCTTTTGATCATTTCACCCATTCTGCATGAAAGGTTATACAATCCTTTGAACATCATGGGGCTGTCAGTGACCATAATGACTGGGGAGTGTGGTTATGCCATGGCATAACACCTGATGACAGCTGCTTCAAGTTCAGTCAAGTGAGACCCATACAACATGCATGGTGGAAATTTCTTTATTTTATCTTCAGTTTTCTTCACTAAGTAAACTAGATCAGCTTTTAAAATCTTTCTAATCCTCAGTGTAACTTCTGAGAGAGGTGACAAAATGTCATTGTTCATTTCAGTTTACGGTTCAAACTGGTTATAAAATCAGGAAATCATTCATTATGAAAGGAGAACTTCTGCCCCTCTCAGACACAGGCTGCCTATGCAGTATGTATACAGCATCTTCCTGTAATGTAGTGTTGCCATCATTTTAGTTCCATAATACTTTGGTCCCTCAGAGCTGAACTGTATTCATATTTAGGATTGCTTTAGACAAAACTTTTCCGCAGGATTCCCAAGCTGTCCAGACAAGGAGAGCTTTTTGTTTGAAGGGGATGAAGGTAGTGAATCTGATTAGTCATGATTGTTACAAGCTCTAACGCCATCTATAATTCATGCTAATGTAAAAAAGTGCCTTTGGCTTTTGGCGTTCTTGGAATAAGATACCTATGTGTGTGTCATGTCAGGCGTATAGATTAGACATTTATGCTGTGAAGAAGGACTAGCCTATTTTTAATTTCAACTTCCAGATTTCCAAGAATGATTCTCAGATGCAGCTGACATTTACATGAAGCTGAAGCGCAGTGATTCTAATAGCAGGACTCTTCCGACTTGATTTGTTCCGATAAAATGTGTCAGTGGTTTGAAATGCCTGCATTCAGTGTTTCACTGTGGGGGAAAGCTGATTTATACTGTATTTCACACAAAAATGGCTTCCCAAAATTAGTAATGGACACCTTGTGTAACATAACTAACTAACTAGCAGAACTCATACATATAATATTTACACAATAAATGATATAATGTAAATAGTCCAATGATAATGGTTGTTTTGTCAGGAAGTCATTTTTCCTCTTTTGCGTGATTCCTATGGCTTTGTCAGAAGCTCTGGCCTCAGAAATTAATCTAATTACTTTTCAAACCTAATACAATTTTCTCTCTATCTAAGTTTATGATGACCCGTCCTACACATTGTCAAGTTCTAACAGTTCTTTATACCCAGCTCCAATCTACCAATGTATAAAACATTTTATCTACTGGCCACAGAAGTGATCAAGCCAGAAAACATTGAGCTTCACTGGCTTATACATTTGTTAACCTTTGGCTGATGAAAACACTTTATCTTACAGCCGAGCTTTTGCTTTGAAATATCTCTTCCAGTATGTTTTTGAGCTTATATTTCTCTTGGAAGTAAGTAACTGATGAGCATTTTTCCTAGTTTCTGTTCTACTCTTTGAACTTCTGAAACTCTGCTGTAAAAGCAACAAGACACAGAAAGCGAGTTGTGTAAAGAAGTGTCTCCCGTGGACACTGCAGCCGCAGTCCCCTCTGAGCCCTTTGACACCTGGGCTGCATCTATAGAACACTGTGTCATCTCTTAGGTGCCACGACGGACGCTGAGATAAAATATCTAGCAGAGATCAAAGCACAGAGCCTGTCAGCCCGGCTCTCTTAAAGGTCACATCGCAGTGCATAATAGCATAAGATGTTGGGATGGGGACAAAGATAGCAGAGTAATAGTGAAATAAAAGACAGAGGTGAGGGTTGCAAAGGAGATGGGAAAATAGGAAGAATGGGGAAGAGAATAAGGTGGTTTTTATGCTATAGACATAGAACTGGGTAAGAACGGCTGCATTTCCTACTGTCAGATAACCCGTCTTTCTTCAGGTCCATAGCCTCACTTTTGACCAAATTTAATGCTTGATTTATTGTCAAAGAAACTGTAAAACAAATGGGACCAAAAACACAGTCCTCATGGACAAGGCATGTTAATTAATGATAAGAAATAAACCAAATCACTTTTATTTTAACGTACAACAAAGCTGAGGACACATGACTTTTAAGTCGGGCTGCTCTGTAACCCCATCGTATCTAACGCATCATATAATATCTCTTACAAAGATAATAAACTGCGTATTTTTCAGCTTACAGATGGCAAAAGATAGACCAAAGGCTTGAAAAGAAAGGGCTGGCATCATGTCCGGCTGCCTCTCCACGCCTGAGGACACATCAGCACTGGATACAATCGCTGCTTGTCAGCTCCGACACACGCAAATCTAAATGCCAGGTCAGGCTGACATTGGTCTGTAATTTCCCTAGCTAACTGAGCTGAGCTCTCTGTTTCTTATCACTCAGGCTGGCAATATAGCAGCATGTGTAATGGATTACTGGCTTATCCTGGTGAAAATGTAATGTTCTGTGAAGGAGAAAATACTTCAAGAAGTTTGGACTCTCAGTGTGTTGTGTTGCAAGGTAAATAGGTGTGAATGAGTTTCAAAGTATTTGTCAGTCAGTCACTCTCCACATCACAAGGTCTAATAGTGTATTTCTTGCAATGACGTTTAGGAGAAGGTTGGGAGAAATTAGGGAAAATGTTTCCTGAAAATGGCTTGATAAAAGTACAGAAAGCAAGAAGACGAGGTAAAGAAGGATTCTAAAGGACAAGACTGCGGTTTTATAACCTCTTTGAATACCCTGGTTGTTAATAATTGATGGTATTTAACAGGACCATTACATTTCTACAAGAAGAAGGGTTATTCAGATCTTAGCAGTGAAAGCTGGTGGCTTAAAAGACTGATTCATAGTCACTGGTTCAGAGCTCACAATACTTATTCTCTACTTGTCTATAATCATCTAAATTGGTAGAAAAAAAATCACTTGCCACAATCATTTTCCATCCTGATTTCTAGACAGGAGAAGACAGAAGGGGATAGGTCAAATGAGCACTGAACTGCCTGAGAAGAGGTTTATTTAATTCAGCTAATAGCCGAGGATGAAAAAAAAAGAGATAAGTAGTCCAACCACAGATAGTTTCATGCCAATGAGACAGTCACTTCTCATCTGTACAGTCTTCAGGCCTGCTGCTCACAAAGCCCTCTCAGGCTCACGTCATAGCTCCTACTGTAATTGGCCGGTCTGGTTGTAAATTCAAAGGATTACGGATTCTTTTCATTGCTAATTTTAATAAGTTCACTCAACAAGATTTCCCAAAGCAAAAAAAAAAAAAATGAAAGAAATGACAAGTGGAAGAGTGTTAAAAGATTTTGAAAAAGTGCTGTCGATACAGAGAAACTTCCCGCTGTAGGCTCTAAGCTGTCATCTTCTCGATTTGTCACATGCCTCCATAACTTTTTCCGGGACTCAACTGCGTCTGTGGTGCATGAATCTTAAAACGTTTCAAGACTTGGCACTCATTATTTATATATTTCACTTTGGTATGAAAAAAAGCTCCCTTGAGATGCTTTATGCTTGTCTCTTGTGATCATTAAAGAGACATCATGTAGGCTTTCTTAAACGAAACTCTTGATGAACCTTGTGACAAAATCAGTGTGGATAAACTGTCTACAGGCAAATCTGATACTCCTGCCTCCTAGCAACATAAAATTCATTAAAAAATAATTGAGAACACTGAAGAAGAGATGGAAATAAAGCATGTTAACCTAGACTTGACCGCTTATATCATGGTCTTGTTTGCTGTGTGACTGCTGTAGTGTTGGATGTAAGTAGGTTGTTCCTGCGATCTATGATCAGAAGCTGGATTCACACAGGAATACAAACCTTCAACTTAAAAAAAATCCATATACTTTCTTCATTTCATATCAATGCGGCTACATAGAACAGGATGTTTGTACGACACACCAGAGGGACGGATTCAGAGCTAAAATACTGACGGGGCATTTTTTCCTCTGAAGACATAAAAGAAGAGAAAAAGAGTTTTGTGCCTTGAGGCGAGAGTAGCAGATGACTCTGGCAACCAAAAATGAAGTGTCCAATCAAATAACCTGCTAGTCTGGAAGACTTTACTGACTGACTGGATTTGCTGGCTACTTCAAAATCCAGCTGCATGTGTTGACTCTTTGAGTGGCTGTCATGGAGGCTGCTGTTGTGGGTTAAACAAGTCTATCTGTCTCAGGAAGCTGAGAGCTGCCCGCTAAAAGCCTGTGATGTGATACTCTAGCTGCTCTAAGTCCTGGTCTGACTTTTCCTTTTTTTCTTTTTACCTATGTGGGCAGACACAAGTGGTGCTAGAGACATACAGTGGATGACCACATGATTTTTAATAAGACTAGTCTCAATTTGCAATTTGCTGTGCTTACACTCGCTATTTCATGATAAACGTGTTTTTTTCCCACTCAGTACCACAACACTGTAGACAGATTAAAGCCACTAATTGCTTAATTTATCAAGTCTATGGCTGACAGTCACTGACTGATCTACCAAGCTTCTGGTGCAGTATGTGTGCGGGATTTCAGACTTTGCTCTGTTGAAATGTGCACACTATGCAAGTAAGTACATATTATGCACCGTGTACCCCATCTGTTGTACATATTTGCATTTGTTAGGGGGCTCCCTCCAGTGTCCTTAGCAGATAAATTGGGAACAAAAGCAGAAGTGAAGATAGGACTATAAAGAATGACAAGGTCCACTTCGCGCAGGCAGGAGGTGTAGTGGGAGGGTCAAATAAACACAGGATTTTAACTGAGGAGATTGGTGTTCATGTTCCCAGTGAAACCAAAAGACAACATTCAAACTGGACTAAACGTATTACAATCACCACTCTAAGTATTAGTACTTTTAACGTGTCTTAACCAAATTTTATGGCAGTCCATCCAATAGTTATTGTACCACAGGGTGGTGTATGACGAAATGCCAGCTGGTCGCCAAAGTCATTAAGTTATATATTGTCTGGGAACCAAGAACAACTGTTTAAAATGTTGTCTTAGTCCATTGAAAAAAAAATGTTAATGCAATTATCAAGAGAATCACTTAACCTTTTAAGAGCTGGCAGGTGGATGGGCGTCGGAGGAAGCAGTGATGTGTAGTATAACAGTAGCACACCACTCAGCTTCTTACAGTGTATGACTCATCCTGACATTTGAGTAGTTAACGACTGGCTTTCTATCCTTGTCTATCTTACATCGATGATAAGTGCACATTACCCCGGGGATGTTTGCTTGCTAGCTCACCAAGCCAATTTAGGCCCATGCCATTGGCTGCTGTCTGTCACTGTCACACCAAAGATGTGTGAGTGATGGTTGCTGTTTTAAATACAACTGGTGACAAGATATGCCAACCCCTTGGGTTGAATTTGTTTGTCAATTTATTAAAAGCATTTGTGTTTTTCGATCAATAAATCCACATATTTCTGTCATTACATGCAGTTAGGATAGTTAATTTATTTGTCTTTTATCTGTCTCTTGCCTCTTGTTGTGCCAAAACTGTGAGTAAATAATCAGTAGATAATGAGTAAGCTAATAAATCTCTACAATCACACTCTTAGGAATTTTCAGAATCAGTTATTTCCATGAAGCAACTTGTAAAGTGATCATCACCGACACTCTACATCTGCTAGTAAACAAGCAGTGGAGATGTAGAAAACATGTGCTGTGGTTGCTGCCCAAATATGTCAACTTGTTTTCAAGATCTGTTGCTTGTTGCACACGATTCAAAAGTGCATTTTGTAATTACTGGCCACATGCTCCATCTTGTGCAAGAAATGCATTGTTTACTAAAGGCAGGGAGGACACTCTGTAAACCTACATCGTCTTCAAAAACACAACAAACTGTCCAAACTAAGATGGAAGCCAAGCTGATTATCTGTGTTTGAGACTGTTGCAATGGACATGTCCCCAGTGTCCCCAGAGTGTCTTCACAGCAGAGGCACAGGTGCATCAGCCCATCAGAGAGGAGTCACAGGTGGCTGTGATGCGGAGTCAGGTGTCGGGAAGATGCGCCCTGCTCGCTCCACAGCTAAGTACAGTGAGGTATGTTTGCATTCAGCCTGGTCTCTGATATCACCATAATGCAGCTGTCCATGCAGTGGTTCGTAATCTTGTGTCATCCAGCTTGTTGATGAGAAAGCACGCCTTGGCAGAAAAATGTGGTACAGGAGTTTTATGCCGGGCTGCTCTCAGCTGAGCTTGGATCCCGGCTCGCCATCCTCACTTCTGCTCCCTCTCACATCGCTGCCTGTGACTCCTCTCTGCTGGGCTTTTGTTGTGTGTGTGCTCAGCTGGGCGAGTAATCTGCGCTGAGAAGCAGCTGCAACAGTCTCTTCGGCGCAGAATTTTGTCTTAGTTTTAGTTGTGAGCTAAAGCTGCTAACTCCTATACAGCTAATGGTGTAGCAGTGTCACTATCGCCTCTCAAGCCACAAGTGATATTGCAGGACAGGGCAGTGTGGGGGATAGCTGGTTAGCATGCTGTTTTTAGTATATATATATATATATATATATATATATTTGCAACATAATACAAGACATCTTTGATACAACATCAACACTGTCACATCATCGTCAGTTAATATTTTAGAACGTTTCAAACTGGAAAAGGTGCAGAAATGTATTTAAATTTATAATTAATTTTTACTTATAGTTCTGAAAGCTGAGTCGTCACAGAAATGAATTTCGTGACCGGTATCTGCAGTTTACTACAACCGGAAATTAGTCTAAAACTCTAAAATTGCTTGAAATGTCATTTGGTTTAAGGTCAGTGTTCCCCCGTCTACGCCTCACCTCCATTTTTGCTGTTGGTCATTTCTGCGTCTGCTATGTGTCACTGTGTGTGATGTTGACTCTGTGTGTTGCCTCATTACTGTGAGCTGCAGGAGCCGCCCACTCCCTAAAGCTTTAGTTGTCTGTGTCTTATAACCCTGGATAGCTGGGACACACAGTCAGTGAAAGTGAGAGGAGCTAATAAGCCAGTCCAGATAGAACAAAGGAAACGGTTTAGTGCCAGGGGGTCTGTAGTTGTATGTGTACTGTAAGTGTGCATCTCTTTGGCTGTTGCTCGTTTCAGCTTTGTGACATCCACGTATTAGTCAGAACTTAAAATTAGCACCTGCCAAATGGAAACAAAACTTTTCTTTATAGCAGTAATTCGTATGGATACGGTTCACTGATTTTGTCTTTATAAACGAGTATATTCTGTATTCCCAACTGATATTTATATAATTGGACAAGAATTCATTAAACAAGTCAAGTCGGTCACAGAGGACTTAAAAAAAACAACATACTGTTAAACAATAAATGAAAACAAAAACAACATCTCCTCACGGGAACAACAGAAGCTTTGAAACATTGTCTCATAAAACTCAAAACTATTTCTATGATTAGATAACAATGCACATGTGGTCCCTGTCATTGTTGTCATCGTTATTGCCATTCTATAATAGGTACACACTGGACAACAACTACAGTGCCATCAAATCCAAGGAAGGAGAGAGAGACACGTTCCTGGAGACAATCAGTAAGTTGTCTGGCAATTAAGTAGTGCTGTCGGTTGTCAAAATGTCCTGGACTTTATTTTATGGGAAATGAAGGATATTAGTCCCCTTTTCAGTCCAGCAGACTTAGACCTTTTAAAGGAAAACACCACATTCTTCTTGACTGCCAGAGACGGTATGAAATACATAGCAATGAACTCTGGTGGTCATCCAGAATTTATATAACCGTTATGACAGCCATAACTAATTACATTGTTCTATTTCATTCTTCCTGACAGAGTTCGCTGTCATCCTGCTACTTTTTAATACGGTCTTTGGTGGTCAGGAAGAATTCAGAGAACCGCACAGTTACAACTGAAGCTCTCATTTGTTTCCAGTGTTTCTCTTTTGATCTCTGTGTGTCACCTACTGCAGGGCTTTGCACACGGCCACCTGCTGAAAGGAAAAGTGACGAATCAGCAGTCTGTTTTCTAGTTGTTCTTTAAAAGTCGTCAAGTTTTCTTTGGACTGAATCTTCTGCTCAAATTAGGATTAGTCAACTTATTTAACTTGCACCCCAACCATGTACATCAGTGTTCCTCTCCACTTTGTCCTCAAAATAACCACTGCAGCCTTGGACCCTGATCCGATCACCCAAGACACAAGTGTAAACAGGGTCAAAGTTACTGTCCACTGGTTTACATTTGAAGATGAGTTTCATAAAGCACACATAATAACCCTAACACCGATAAACCCTCAAACCCACCGCATCCTGCATGCTATTAACGCTGTAATTGAGACCAGACTGCTGTGTGAGGGCATTATTTCAGCCTTTTGTTGTTGAACAAGTGGAGCTCATTTATGCCTTGATTTGACTCTATGGATTCTATGGCTCCATATGAGTCAGACTAATGTTAGGCTATGACTACTTTTTACTAGAACCTATTAATGTCAACACGGAGCTCTATAATCAGGTCATTAATCAGCATAGCTCTAGAGTGTTCATTGATCAGTCCTGTGCGCCCTTACTTGTAGATTTACTGGATATATTTATAGAAGTATCATTAGGTATAATTGCAATCAAGCTGCTGTAATTAGTCAGGTAGACATGCACATGCTGTTAGTAAGCGCAGTGAAGCAGAGACACTCCTCTACAGTTTTAAACTCAGAAAATGCTGCTATCAGTAAGTGTAATCAACTACATTTTAACAGTATTTTCATGGAGAATGGTGCATAATATTGAGACTGGGAAATTCTAGCTTGGTGTCAAAAATGGAGACATAGTGTCTGTATTTTAGAGAATAACCAGGGATTATAAAAAAAAGTCAATACTCTTTGCAGTACTTAGACCTCTTAACCAACAGGGGTAACAATGTTTAGAGCAGGTTAGTGTGAATCACTGGCTGACAAAGTGTTCAAAAGGAAAGTGACCGTGAGGCTGAGACTCTGTTGCAAACATGTTTTCAAGATACCCCTGCAGCACAAGGATGGCCTTCTTGTAGTGGAGGAATTTATCACGAGAGTGAGCATGACTAACATTAGAGATCAAAAGTCCATGTGGATATAAAAAAAGTACATGTCCATAAAAGCTCCGTTATGTGCACCTTGTTTCTGTAATGCCATGAGCATGTCAGGCAAAAGAGGCTTTGCACTTGTGCGTTGAGAGTATGCATGATTAGAGTGAAACTACACCGACCTTAAATGTTTAAGTGTTGCAATTGCACAGTGTTTTGTTACCAAGAATCCCAGTAATATTTAATTAATGTAGAAACATCTCTAGGTATGTTCTGATGCATCTGATCCCTATTTGACTTGTACCATACTGCCTTGTGATCAGATGTGCAATAGATCTATGTTGTGTATGCACATAAAAACAGGAGTGTTAAATTTCCATAATAAGCAAATTAGGGCAAGCGTCACCTAAATAAAGTTTTAGTTGCTGAAATCCACCATTGGTGAATGGTGAAAGAATAAAAAAATCATGCCCACAGCAAGCACAGACTTTTATTCTGTGGCAAAAACCACATGCCAACAGCTTCACTGAACTAAATCTAACATGTATTCCAATAGTACAAAGCAATATGACAATGTTTGTTAGTAAAACTGCACCCAATGATGTAAAGCTCATGCTGTATGGTTTGAACATTAAGCTACGAGTCTCACACTGTACGTGTAAAATAAGTAATAAAACAGCAAATCGGCCCTGCAGACCGCTCAATAACTGTCAATAAAGATTTGTAGGACTCACCGTGATCGTTGAGATGCATTGGACTGACTGTACTGTTCCACCTGACAGCTCAAACATTGAATGTTTATGTGAGTAATCATGGCTTTGTGAATGAAGGCGAACCTCAAAGCACCCATCGATACTCAGCGGTGAAGGTGAGTTTCGCCTTTGCCTTTGACTGTGTGGATTCGCAGCATACCCACGTGTGCAGTGGGTGAAGCTGCACCCACAGGTGTGATTAAATTGGTACACGCACAGTTACATGTGCATACCTTCTATTGTAGTGTATGTGGGTGTGTTCTGGCTGAGGAGAGAAGGCAGACTCTGTTCCCACTGTGCCAGCTTGTACACCTGTTTCAGGTCGTGTCAAGCGGTTCAGGGCAGAGAGGCGCATGGCTACTCATTCACACAGGGACACGGAGAGAGGGAAGAAGGGAATGTGACACTGCCATCCTCTGCAGTTGTCCTGTCCATGTGCTAATGAACAGGCTTGTGTACTGTTACACTGTCCCAGACGAGTTTTTGTGGAATCAGCAAGTCAGCAGGGTCAGCGTAGAGCCTTGGCGTCCCCATGCTGTGACAGGGTTGGCACCCCTGTTTAATTGCATCCTGTGCTCCTGACCTCGTCTGGGACATCCAGATTGTTATCAAGCTGTTTGATACTTTTTCAGAGGCCTTGCAATGTGAGTTGACAAACAAGCCAAACTGTCACTCAACAAAGAGGAATATTCTAACATCTTATTCCCT
>CAFUXE010000055.1:432776-454065 GCA_903364295.1 Serranus cabrilla | reverse complement strand
CAGCTTTCTATTTTCTGACAGGAAACAATTTAATGAAATGTGCGTTTTTTTAAATAACTAATTATTCTCAGGAGGTGAGTAATACTGCAGCTGTAACTGACTCACTAATTTGCTCATTAGACTGCTCATCCATAATTCAATTCAGTATACGATATACAATATTTTTGCAAAATACATCTGTAGATCTTTTGATGTTCAAAAAACAAGGGTTCAAAACACATTTTGTTTTCATGCCTTCTGCACAGAGAAAATAAGCTGCCTAAACAAGTTGCAGTTGGGGATAATTTGTCACTGACATCGTATAGTATAAAGCATGCAAGGATGTCTCGTATAATTGCCTTGGCATTTTAGACGGGAATCCTATCATCCAGCCAATCATGTTCAGTAAAGTTCAAGCTATTCTTTCAACAAACTGGAGCTCAGTTTGGATTTAAATCCAGCCCAGGGAAATCCGACCAAAGAGTCACTTTTGATTACCTGGACGATTCATGGTGATCTTATTTCGACTCACAAGTTATCCAGGCGAATAACAGAATGCATTTGAGTGATTTTTCAAGTGTTCACCTCTTTTACTGCTCCTTTAGTTCATCCTTTTGCATCATTCTGTAAATTCAAAACTTGTCAATACTGTTTTTTTAGTCATTTATCTTTTTCCTCTGTCCCCTTTCTCTCTTATCTTATAGCAGTCTCTGTATTTCAGCTTGTCTGTCAGATTGTTTACTTGTCGCCCTAAGCCATCTGTCCCTTTTCCTATTTAATCAGCTTTTCTGTCTACCAGCCTGACAGTTTCCCATCTAAATGAATAAATCATCAGATACCAGGTGAGACAGGTCAGAGGTCTCAGGGTTAAGTGTAATGATATCATTACCTCATGGCTGATTCACTTCACACTTCCAGGAGTCAAGGGTCCATCAATATTAAAGACAGGCAGTGTGATGTGTCCAGTGCACCAGCTTTTTACAGTACTGCCATGTTCATACACTTCGACAGTCACCCTGTCCAACAGTAGCTGCAGCTACAGTGAATATTCAACTTAAAAAAAAAAAGACCACCTTAACATTCGGCCACCTGTTATAGAGAACTGTTGGTGAGGGACAGAGGGTCTTTAGGGGGAGGTAGCAGGTCAACAGTAGATGCCACATAGATGTGCTAAACACCATCTGAAAGCTGAGAACTTAAAGATGAATTTAAGATGCAACTCAGCAATGTGTCAGGATTTTCCTCTCATAAATATGTCATATTAATAATGTACTTAATTAATCAGTTGAAATGATTCATTATTGATTAAGTGTATAGGGGTGTAGAATATTATGATATGAGTATGTGAAAGCCATTCCCATGCTCAATTATGTCTCATTTGTTAAATTGCTCAAGCCACTGTAAAGCTGACAACACATTTATTGGACTTTTTACAAACTCCAAAACTATAAATGCTGTTCAACTACTCAAACTTGTTTTTCAAGTTAAATATATTGAGATTCATCTGAATAGTGTGAGGTATGCACAGCAGGGAATGGAAAATTGAAAGTATGTGATTTGTGTGCTGACTTGAAGGTGTTGTGATTGACAGGACGACTGGTTGGATGTGAATGCAAAGTATATTTTATTCCTTGTTACATAAACATGTCTTGATGGAGCAAATCAGATTTTGAAATTCTCCATTTTTTTTTCAACCAGTTACTCAAATTTCACCTTTCCACAAGGTGTTGCTTACTGTGATGGATTACCTTTTTAAACCAAACCTCCAAGGGTGAAAAAATGAAGTGTGTGTGCCAAAAAAATGCCAAAAACTGAGTGAGGCTGGTTCTAAAAGCAGCTCTGCGCCCATACACCCCCATGTTAAATGCCCAATTTTACAGCAGAAATACACATAGTTACAGCTAATTTCCTTGTTTGTGACTGTAATGTGTATTAAATTATATTAAGTCTTGAAGTTATGGATAGTTAAGGGCAGGGCCTGAATAACAGGAAGGCCTCAGCTCAACCATGCTCCACCTCTTTGCCCATTTTTGGATTAGCCAGGAGTTAGGCAGGAGTCAGGAGGTCGACTTTTCAGAAATCTGACGTCATTTAGACTACCTCCATGTTTTCTACAGTCTATAATATAAACACGTTTTTAAAATCTTAAAAGCTGTTATCTGCAGACTTTTTTATAGGTATGTGTACCAAAGCCACACATGGCTGTGTTACATGTATGGTCAAGGTTAGGCACCTTAAAAATTGTGTAAAGTTGAGGAAATCATGAGCTGCTGAATCATCCAGTACAAAGCTAATTCCTGGGCAGACTGGGTTTATCTGGGTTCCTCGGTTGGATGTGTGAAATGAGATGAAGAAAACATGCCACAATGGGGTTGCATAACAAAAAGATGCAGGCTTGCTTAAACTTTAAATTGCTATTTCCAACTTCCTTTCCCCATTTTTTAACACTTCACTTTTTCCTCCCACAGAAACCACCATCCTCATTGAATAGCCCATCTCCATATACTCCTTATATATGCAGCCCTCTGTGTTTCTTCTGTGTGCTGAAATGACTGCCCTACATTTGAAAATGCCACATCAACTCTATTGTTGTTTGTCAAATCAATTTGAAATTCAGTGGAAGCCAGCCCACCCACAGCCTGCACCCGCCTCTTTGAGCTCAGAGCGCCGTCAGTGTGAGCATTAAAACACAGTCTCTTTTGGAGTGGAGAATGGTGTGTTTCTGATTTTCTGTCTAGTTCAGTTCCCTTATAGTGAACTGGGTTGACAGCTTGAATGCTGTTACATTCTGCACGCTTCAGTTAAACCCGGCTATAGCCCGCCACTACACACTCTGTGTTTTACTGTGCTCTGACAGAAAAAGCAGCCTTTATAGACACCACCACTTTCTGCTCTGAATACACACTCAAAGAGCGGGTACACACAGGTACCCACGCAGGCACACAAACAACACCTAGATGTGCGAGCTTGAAACACGGCCTCACAAACACACAAAGTGTGGATGCATTCACACAGACACGCACACAATGAAATAAAAAGCATGCTGAATTTCCAAAAGGAGATTTCTCTTCGTGAATTATACTAATGCACTTAGAAAAGGTACACAGCATCATTCCATATTCATGCCTGTTAAAGGAATATAGATTATAAAGCATTTTGGAAAACACATGCTATTTTTTTGTCAAGTTATATAGTCAACAACCATTTAGCTTGATGATGATGTTAAAACGAAAACGCCTGATAGTGCGTCTTATGAAATGAAACATGTTAACTAATGAGCTTTAGAGGTGCTGGTAGGCAGAATAGTTCCCTTAAAAGAGTGCAAAGATAGCGGTTTCCTTCTTTGTTCCCATTCTTTGTGCTAAGCTAAGGTGTGCTATGCTAGCTGTGTAGCCTTTGTAACTTCATATTTATTGCGTAATGTGTTACTAGTGACACATTACAGAAAGTGTATATGTCCAAGTAACATGCTATTACCAAATTATTATTACAGTTGTGGTAATATTATCAATAACCTTACCATAACTACTTCCTCATTTATGTCTTTGTCGCATATGAAGAACTAAATGCACACAAATAAACAGCTTTTACCTGCTACTGACATTGTGGGGCAGCCCAGGCTACTTTTTCTCTTGAGCTCAGAGCACCGAGGGATTGTTGGTGTTTACCCCGCTAGCACAGGAGCTTTAGACCACTAGGAGGAGAAAGTTCTCAAGCTCTGCACATAGAGCAGTGTCAATGTCATGTATGAAGATAGGAGGAGAAAAAGGGGAGAATGACCGTGCCCGAGTAAATCTTGAACTGGCTTTTACAGATCTTCATGAAAAACAAAGATTGTGTTTTGATGTTTGACTCGTAAGTTATATCAGCTATCTTACTGTGTCTTGTGTTGCTGCATTTGTTTGATGTTGTCGACTAGTTTTTAATCACAAGTAGTCATACCAAATTCATGTGCCATACATACCCATCCTCCCTCCCTCCCAGCTCTGTGGCTGCCAGTTTGAGTGGTGACAAGTTAATTCATACAAAGTCTAAAAACAAACATCCTTCTGCTGCTCCATGTTCTGCTCTATATACTATGTGTTAAGATATCGGCATAAAAACAGCGGATGAAGTGCGCACCAATGCAGTGTCAGCACTTTTCTGCTATTATATGGACACACGCCCTCTGGCTGTACATTACCCCCCAACACTGGATATGAAATAAAATGCATGAAGCTGTGAAACAGCATCACCATCTTCCATCTTATTATGTCTCAGCGTGATTCTGTGGTTATTTTGATACAAGTAACCCGAAGGTAATGCAACACATCACTCAGCTACAGTATATTGTAAAGAAGCATTACGCTTAACTGAGTGTATCTACTAATATGCAACATATTACATTTTGAAAGTAGCTTGTGCAACACTGTTGTACAGACATGAAATTGCTATCGGTCTTCTCATCCAATTCTCAGTGAGATTTCCCTAAATGCCAAATATTCCTTTAAATATTTCATATATACCAGTACAAAGGAGTAAATAGAGAGAAGTGAGAGAGATTGCAAAGACAACTGAGAGGTGGATTGTCATGAGGCAGATGTCTAACACTTTGTATATTTAGTCTACAGGAGACACACACACACACACACACACAGAGGCTTTCCTTACTATCTACTTGCTCGCACACAGTCTTAGTAGCCCGTAAGTGCTAATGTTAAAAGGCTTTTCAAACCCTATTACACCCCTCTCCAAATTCTCTTTATCTCTTCCTCCTGCTTTTCTCTCCTCTCTACTTTCATTCTCAAGCCTCGCTCTCTCCTGCTTCTCTCCCTTGCCCCGCCTTATTCCCCCCATTCCTCCTCTCCCTTTTCACAAGCTGTCTTTCACTCTCACTTATACACACAATCACACGCAGTGACATTCGGATTTCCAGCTTTATTCAAATGCTGAATTATTAAGAGAGCCAATTTTAAGGAGGTCTGCTCTGCATTGCTGCGAAAACACAATCTCCATTTCAACCGCAAGTGTGAGAAGAGACGCGAGCGAGTGAGCCAGAAAAGGAAAGACGAGGGAAGAGAAATTAGGGCAGTGATTTGAAATTCCATTTATGAATAAAAAGAAAGTTTAGAAAGTTGTTCACAGGCATTAAACATTCTAAGTGTGTGGGTTTTTGGCAGGGTTGCGTCACTGAGTGAGTATTACAACAAGTTTGCATGTGTGTATTGCTATGTGTTTGTGTTTGTCTCCATGGAGTGTGTGTGTGTGTTTGTATGACAGCATGGGTACGCCCAGTGCACAATAGGAGTCACTGTACACCACAGGTATCAGCTCCAGTCCCTGACCTTTACTGTTTCACAGTGTTCTTATTGACCTACTCCACTTTCTGTCTTCAGGGCAACATTTTCAACTTTCTTTTATTTATTTTTTTGTTGTGACTGCAAATGGATTTTGACGCATTTTTATTTAATCCAAATGGCGCCGGCACCAGCCAGCTATGAGGGTGCTGCAGGGTCTGGGTACCCGCACAGCGCACGCTGTATTTATTTAGCATATAGAGACATCTCTGCACTGCTTTTCACACCTTGACTCATTTTTGTGTTTTCCCTACAAATATGCTACTACATGCCAACTTGGCTTTATTTTTTCGGTGAATCAATCGAGTACGGGTGCAAAGCATCAAAGGCATATTTCCGTAACCATCAGGATGTAATTTCTGTTCATGTTGGGGCACCCACACACACAGAGTGCATATGCAGTGCAGCTGCAAAGCAATCCAATTACTTACATTGCTCTCTCACAGTGCCATAGCTGCTTGATGAAAGAAAAGTTTGAATCAGCCACTGAGGGCAGATAAAGTTAATTTAGCTTGAAAAAGATATTTGCATGTTTGGCATTTTCATGCATCTTTGTAATAATGTGTTTGACAGGAAATGTGTGCTGCTCTACCTGATAGTGACATTTTCAACCAGCAATTTAACACTTTTATAAACTTTTTTTTTCAGGAATCATTGCATTTAGCAAACTATTTCCTATATGTTTCACTCAGTAAATTTCTTTGTACAATACACAAGTGTGTATGCATCTATATTGAAGTATCTCCTCTGTTTTCTAGTTGTTGTTTTTTGTTTTTTTGTGCGGTCCTGTTACTTCCGCTGCTGCATTGACCCACTTTCCTCGCAAATCAAGCTTGCCTTAGTTATTGCAAGCATTTAAATGAAGTGCACCACATGAGCTGACCGTAGGCCGATCCAACCAATCTCTAACCATGTTTGACAAATCAACATGGAGTTCTATTGTTAGCTGCCAATATTATATTCTCCTCATGACTGCTGCTCCATGCTGCTGTGCTGGTCCTCTGCACCTTCATGATCTCCTCTTGTTCCAGTATCTGATATGTTTATTAAGACAGACGTTGTCTGCAGTGTGTGCTAACTGCTTGGATTATACAGAGCTCTGTGCCTTTTTTAAAACATTTATCTTGATAAGTATTCCTGATGGAAGGATTATTAAGTTTTTTTGTTTTCTGGTTGAAATGTAGCAGCAAACTCTAGCATTCTGTTAAGTTTGTTTTAAACTGAAGGCACTTTAAAAAAGTGTCTTGTTCTTGACCTTCAGTTTCATTGAGTCTCCTGTTTTTATTTCCAACTGGAACAGTATCCAGATCTGAAGGTTGACAGACACGTGGCAAAGAAACAAGGAAAAAAACGCACACACACACACGGAGCGAAATGAATCCGTGAATCATGGGTAAAGAAAAAAAAAAGAGAGCTTAAAATGGTTATCAAGCAGAACAGGCATGTCTATCCCATTATATTTTCCCTTACAGCTCACCCTTAACCCGGTTCACTGCCCCCTCAAAAACCTTTTTAGAAATGCGTAGATGCTTAGAAAGCGTTGCCGGTAGGATTTCTTTTTGTGGGGATGGCGGTGGGTTTAAGACACTGTGATCTCACAGATTGCCTAAGAAACAAACAAGCTATTATAAGGGATGTTGGCACCTACAGTGAGCACTATAAATGATTTCTAAGCTCTTTTACAATAAAAAATCCATTAAAGATACAGCCTGCTAATCTTAGAAACATACTACAGTATCAGTCACAGGGGACATTTTTCTCCATTTTTCCTTACATTTAATAGTTGATGATACTTCTGTATTTTTACCTCGATAAGACTGTGGATGCAAAGCTTTTACTTGTAACTAAGTGTATTTACATTGTGGTATCAGTACTTGTACTCAAGTAAAAGATCTCAGTACAACCCTCCACTGGGAATATGTTTCATATCATCCGATTCACTAAAATTTCAGACACCTTTCAGTTTGCCTTTTTTTGCTGAATCCACTTGTCAGCCAAAAGGGAATGGAAAGATTAAAAAGCGAAAAAAAAAGATAAAGATAACAGCGATAAAAACGAAGACTGATTTAAAATGCAGACTGATGATGTCTCTTAAGAAACTGTTTACTGCTTCAGCGCTGTAGAAATGCCCTACCAAACTTTTTTCTTGATGTTTTTCAAACATGTGACCTCTCTATCTATGTATGCCAGATATAGAGTAACGGATAGCATGATCAGTTATTTATACCAGGTCTTTACAAGTCCCTGCAAACTGAGTGAAAGGAACACATAAGCAGCCAGCAGTGTGTACTTTGTGTGTGCACTCTTGTTTTTTTTTCACATTGTGTAATATATGCAGGATCTCCTGCTTAAAGATTTTTTTCCTTAGCAACAGAATACACACAGAAATACACAAGAGACTCATTCTGTCGGTGTCTGTTGACTCTTTAGGTATTCAAATACACTCAGAGAAAGTGCACACACAGTAGTGGGAAAATGCTATTTTGCATTTGCTGCTCAGACTTAGTCCTCTGCTTTTAGTGTTTGCTAAGTAAAACACATAAACTCACACTCTGTCATTTAATTATCTGCATCAGGACTATTTGATCCTGGATGGGTTACCATATCATAGGATGTTCCTGAATGGGCTTTTTAAAATGTTGTTAGTAGAATTGGTCACGTCTATTTTGAAATAAACTAAATAAAAGATGAAATGTTGAAAGTGCATATCTAAATATGTTTTACTGACAGACCATGTGAATGGAGTGAAAGAACTTTCACCCACCACTCGCTCCAAAGAAAGAAACCATTAGCAAACAATTGCCATATTTTGACAAAAACAGATGCATTCTGGGTAGGACTCAGGCTTAATTTGAACTCATGTTGTGAGCGCTGGTGGAGCAGGAGATAAGGTGCTGCTCGTGCATTGCTATGCTCACAGGCTCTGTCTACGAATCAGGGATGCTAATTTGCAGCCACTAGTTAACCCTTGTTAACTAATCACTAACAGAAAATCAGGCAACTGAGACCCACTTTCACTGTCCGGCAAAGTGAAGGCTGGACATAATTTTAACATTCCCAACCACATACAACTGCCAATTTGTCATGCAGCCACAATGTGTGTGTGGTCACATGCAAGTCTAGCTACGAGGTTGTCAGGTGGGTCTGCCTGGTATACTCTGTGTTTGAAGGATGGACAGTTTAATCCACTAGCCATCATCCATCTCGTGGCATGTGTCACATGTCACACTGTTGCCTTTCTATCATCTCGAACCAGTCCAGCCATTTGCTCTGACCTCTGACCTCTGGCATCACCAAGGTACTTTGACCCAGAGAACTGTTTCTCACTGGATATTTTCTCTATTTCTGACCATTTTTTGTAAACCCTAGAGATGGTTGTGTGTAAAAATCCCAGTAGATCAGCAGTTTATGAAATACTCAGACCAACAACCAATCACCTTTCTTCCTCATTCTAATACTCACTTTGAACTTCAGCATCTTGTCTTCATGTCTACATGCCTAAATGAGTTGCTTCCAGGTGATTGGCTGATTAGATATTTGCTTTTTTATTAAATTGCCGCCTGTTAGCACAGTTAGCACTAGCGAGTTGTGATTTAAGATACCTGTAAGATATGTTAATAAAAGGCACGGGGAGGCATTTGTCACTCTTATGAGTTGTAATTTCTTTTAATTCAACGTTAGTGTTGAACAGACAATTAACATCCCTGGTCCAGACTGTGACAAAGAACTCACACAAACCCACCCATGCACACTTTATATCCCCTTATTGACCCTGAGCGTTTGAGTTCAAACATGTTAAACCTATAGCAGCATGTATGCAGTCACACACATGCAAACATGTACTTTGGGGTCTCTTCCCTTTTTGCCCATAAACATTTCATCAGTGTGTCAAGAGACAAAATCAGCCTCATTAAACATTCATTGTCACATAGCAGGTGAACGCTTTGTTCTTGCCTTAACTCACGCAACAACACACCTTTTTCCTCACACTCATGATATCAAATCGGAAGTTTTACGTCTCCCAAAAGCTCCTCTGTGCCGTCGGGAGAGGAGGGCAGTGTCCTGATGAGGCTCTTCTTTTCTTCATGTGTGGGATGTGTGTGTGACAGTGAAAGACAACATACATATTTAAAGAGACTGTACAGGGGAATCTGTGACCCCATCTTGTTTTCTCCTCAAACACACACACCACATATCCAGTGAATGTAAATGTTGTGGCTGCGTCTGAGACCTGTCCGCCTCGAGGGAACATCCACATGCGCTGCAGCAGTCACATGCACAGACAGAGCAGTACACGCGGTAGTAGCAGCCAGATGCATTGATGCATTTCATGTGTAGGCGTTTTATTTACCTCTACATCCGCTCTCCTGCCCTCTCAACAATGTGTGTGCGTGCAGTTCTATGCATTGTTATGTCGGTTATGTAACGTATGGCGACTAGAGTTTAGACGTCTTTTAAGGATGATTTCTTTTTTCTTTGTTGCGGGTTTTGGTTGCAAAGTGTGAGGATATCCTTTTAAGAGTACTGCGGAAGAGGGGAGATGAAAGGAAAGGGGAAGGAAGGGATAAGAGAGGAAGCACAAAAGTGAAGGAGAGAAGAAGAAGAAGGCAGCAGGGTAGGTCAGGAGAGGACAGACACAAGTGGAAGAAGAGAGGAGGGAAAGAAGCATTAGGAGAGACAAGTTGAGAGGCGAAGAGAAAGAAAAGGAAGGGGAGTAAAGGGAGTAACAAGAGTGTAAATGTTTGCTTTATATCAACAGCAGCTCTTATCTAACACCCTGCAAATACACAAACAAACACATTTTCTCTCTTTAGTGTTAGATAATACAACAGAATAATCAGCAGGTATCTGCCTCCTCTCACTGGCCTCTGGATGAGAATAAAACAACGCATGACATACTGTTCCTCCTCCATCTTCCCACTGTTGTTCCCCCCTCCCTCTTCCTTCTCTCTATACTCCCACCATCCTATCATTCCTCCATCTCTCCCTCCATCTTCCCTGCATCCCACCCTCCCTCCTTCCTCACTCCCACCTCCATCACTCACCCTGCCCTCCTGATACACTCCGTGCCTCACCTCCGTCAGTCTTCCTCCCTTTTATTCTTGCCTCTCTTCCTCCATTTTTTCCTACTGTCCAACTAAGCTTATTTATCTTCAAATTTCAAATATCACTGAACCATTTACACACACACGCGCGCACACACACACACACACTCGCAGTGCAACAGAGCAGAAGAGAAAACAAAACATCTTCCCACAGATGATTCTAGGTTATATAAATGTTTCGCTGGATTTCTTGACATTTGCTGTTTATTTTCATCATTGCTTCACACTGATTCTACGATGTACAAAGACCAGGAGGTTGATGTGAACCGAAGCAGCCCATATTTATTAACTGTGTGACAGAATGAGTTTTTGTTATCGAGAAAATCTGTGTTTGAATATTGAGAAAAATACTTGCTGATGTTCCAATTGGTATCCTGCACTTCTCACATTATACAAATGCTTTGATATTGATTTCATGGAGAGTAGGGTTATGGCATTTATTCAGTGTGTTAGAGGCCATGGAAATTCAAATCATGAACTTACAGAGAACAAGTTCTGAGTTACAGCAGTTTGACCCAACAGTGTGCAAAGTCTTTTGTCCAATTGAACACTGGAAGTTGAAACAGAAATGAGTTTTCCTTGTTTTTGTCTAAACTGGAGGTTTTAAATCTCAAACATGCACACACACACATGAAAACACATGTAACATGAAGTGACACAGGAAGCTTCATGTGTTTTTAAAGATGACTAAGAATACACTCTAAGTGTACAGCAGCACCCCGGGGGAGATGGTGTAGCAGAACAGGTTGCACACAAACAGTTTGAATTCCTATTTTTACCGAGGGGATTAAAAACCACTGTGTTGTCGTGTGCACAGTGTGTGTGTGTGTGTGTGTGTGCGCGCAGGAAGGAAGCCAGAGGACTGAAGGTTCAGTCCATCAAAATGACTGAAGGGACATGACACAGTGTTGTTCTTCATTTTGTCTCCACACCAAACAAAAAAAAGAAGCTGTTGTTGAGCAGGGACTTCTGCATTCAGGGCAAACTGAGAAAACTCACAAAAAATCTGTCTCTGGAAAATTTCAATCTGCCATGGAGTCACAGATCCAAAATCTTCAAACTAGTCTGACACAAAATTGCTCTTGCCTGTAATCTGAGAAAACATCTTTTCAAAAGATCCCTCTCTTTCCTCCGGGCCCAGACACAATCCTTTGAATACTGTGTGGGCTGATTTAACCAAATTTACCACTAAACACTGTTGCAGTGATCTGAGATTTCCATGGTCTTTATACATGTAATATGTCTGTTATGCTGCAGATTAGGGTAATGCAGAAGCAGGGTGACAGCAGGTCACGCAGCACTGAACTGCATGATATGTTTTTCTGTCTTCTCTGATGTCACAAAGAGCTCACAAACAGGAATATTTACATTAATATTTCAACATAAACTCATGGTGGATGGTGAAAACGTGGGCGTCTTTTTCTGTATGTGAAGTTTTAACTTTTTCTGATCGCTGCACTCAAGTGAACAGCAAGTATTTGTGACACATCGGTTGCCACCCTGCATCATTATATAGATTGCTTATAGCGGTCTTGGCAGTCCACTTGATCAGTAGAAGGATTTTATAATAGTTTAGCTCTTAAAATCAAGCTACAATCACATTTTTGGCATTACAAAATTATCTCAAAAATTGTCAGTCAGCTTGATTTCCAGTCCAAATGAAGTGAACTTAACAGGAAAAAACACCAGTTGTTTGTTTAGCCAAACCCAACAGATTGGATGTGAAAGATCCAGAAAACACAACAACAAAGAAACAAACTGAACAGCCAAAATGAAATAATTACTAAAAAAAAAAAAAAAATGTTAAAATGCAGAATTAAAAATGAAGTTATCATTTCCTATGTCATCGTTCTGCTACAAGTGTAAGTTGGAGCAGAGAGTTTGGTCTGAGGCAGTGACACAGACAGATACATTATTGTAAGTGAAATGCAGACGACTCTGTTCAGATTGCTTCAGGACAAAAACTACTCAATTAAGGAGATATTCCTCGGTTAACAGAAAAGAGCCTGCACTGCTTTTTTTAACCTGCTAATCAAAAGTCAAAGAAGCCTTGTAGCTGCTGGCTGCAGACTGTGATTGGCTTATTCACAATATAACCATTCAGTGGAACCGCTTGGGCCAAAAGGGACTTAATTACAAGACGCTGCAACCAAATAAGAAATGGTAAAGAATTGTAACATTCAAAAACTGCTTTAGAGCTGCAACAATGAATCAATTGATTAATCAGCCAGTCAGAACTCGTCTGTTATCACTCGCACAAATATTTTTGAGACTAGTCTCCAATGAAACACAACCCAACAAGTTATTTGTACAGCCATAGAAATACGACTCATATTCACGACTGTCCTCTACTGCCCTCTAGGGGCCGTAGTATTTATGAATCATGGTGATGCGGAGTATAAAACCCGGAAGTTGCACTCAGATGGACTGGTAGAACAAACATTAGACTTTCCCTCAGGAGGACGGAGTTTGTGTCCCATGTGAAAACAAAAATAAACCATGTGATTAAAACCTCCCTTCATGTTCATGATCTTGACTAACTATGTCACTTCCGGTAGTCGCATCCTCATAATCACTTTACATACATTTACTTACATTTATTTACTGTTAAAGACGGTCTTTAATAACACCTTACCAGGAAGTTTTTCACCCCAAACCTAGATCAGTGGCTTTATATCGGAAATTAAAGGAAACCGCAGCCCTTTCTTTACAACCTCAAACCATTATGTGTATATATATAATGAGACAAGACAAGAAATTGAAAAGACATTTTTCTTTCAGGTTCCAACATTTTATAGCCCAAGTTATTGATGCATTAATCAATTAAGTGATTATTAAATTACTCAATACTTAAAAAAAATCAGTATTGCCGCCCCATAATACCTTGAAAGTGGTTCTAGGAGTGGTTACACAGTTAATTCAAGTAGATTATTCTTTTTTTTTTACTTTGATGTCAAAGTAGAAAAGTGGCGAAACCATTGACCCAATGCTGCTACCAGCTCGTGATCCAGCTAAGCCCACAGTCACTTAGCTGAGAGGTTTATGGTTGGGTCGCTGTTTTAGCCCCCTTATCCTCTGCCCAGCTAGCACTCCATTGACTCGGTCACTACACACACACACACACACCCCATTCATCATCAATTGGATGCTTGTCAGAGTACTCAGCTTCTCTGAGCCCTGGCAGATTACTTCCTATAGCTGATTGTGTTTTTTGTTTTTATAGCCATCTTACCACCGTCTAACAACTGCTCTGCTGTTTCATAACCAACAGGCCATGAAAAAAGTGTGTTTTTATGTATTTCTTTCCTGATGCTGGAGGAGATCGCATGTTCAAATTGTTCAGCGGCTGCATAAAAATGGCACCATAACACCGCACTGAAAATGTAGCCAGTGTTGTTGATAATGCCCCGCTGTGTAATAATGGGACATGCATCTCTTTGTTCTAACATTAACTTCATGCTGCATCCACACAAACAGCGCTGGATTTATAGACACTAACTTTGTTTACATGTACAAAATGATGAGGCTGCACTTCAGCCGAGTTGTTATGCTCATTTACTATCTGCTACAAATCTCGGCAACAGCCACTTCATTAAAGCAGGGTCCCAGTAATCTATGGCCCCGTAATCGTAGATACCCCGGTGCTCTTTGCTCATTGTTGTCAGTGCAGCTGAAAGCAGTACAGCTGAAAAACAGGGACAAAGCACAACAGTGTGCACATAGATTTCATTGCAATAGTCAAACCAGACCTGTTAATTTTTATATTTCCTAACAAATGTTGAAACTGCAAATTATCTGCCCAGTGGCTGCCTACTGTGTAGACCGTCTGCTGTATTCCCTTGAGACAATTAGGAATTTGTATTCAGATGAACACAAATGGAGCTGCTGTTTACCTATGGTGCAATGATGAATCCTGAAAGCAAAGCACTTGTTGAAATAACTGCTGATAAAGTCCCTCAGAGTTAATTAAATTACATTGTAAGAAGGGTCTGTACAGCTCGGTGTCTGCTGAAAAGCCTTCCTTGAATGCACTTAATATTAAATGTCTGTTTGCCCTTGAATGAAAATCCTATTCTGTTCCAGAGTATGCTGCAAACAACACGGAGACATGGCTCTGCAGTGGGTGCATTTCATTGTGGCTCAAAATTTGATTTTATAACAACCACTGGACTATAGAAATGTAACTGCTGAAAATCAATCAGCGGGGCACAGCGCTGCGTGGTCCGGGCACCCATGAGACCATTACATTGTCAGAAACATTTGCTTCAGCTCCATACAAATGGGGACATTGTTCCTTCCTGTTTAGTGTTCGTGTTTCCCCTGCAACTAAAAGTTGAATTTTACTGCAAGGGCTGAGGAAAAGTGTGGGCTGCAGAAAATCTGAGACCATTAAATTACCAATGTGTGTTTTTACCCACGCCTATTTCAATCTGCTGTCTCCAAACTGTCTACATCCAGCTTCACTGCCCAATGAAAACCAAACAAACCGCAGGAAGTACTTCCACTGACACAAAGTAGGGAGTAAGCACTTAAAGGGAAATTATTCTCGACTAGACGGGGCGTCCAGTACTAAGACAGCTGGATTCTCATGATTTTGTAAGTTCACACAAAAATGCATCTTATCAGGCTTTAAGTAATGGGTTTGTGTCCAAACCAAAGTGGTCTGGGCCAATCGATGTCCTGGGAGGAGCTACAGGCAGTGATGAGCGGGGTTTTGGTGTGTGTGACGGACGACACAGAGAAGTTACTTTTCATACTAAAACAATGGAGGCCACTGAAGAGGTTAGCATAGATGCTGCAATAACATCAGTTGTATCAGATCAGGAGAGTTTTATTTTACTAAAAGAATGGCAAAGAATGGAACTGAAGGCGTTTGGGATGGTTCTGTGTAACAAACTATCTGGTCCATCAGGTTATAGTTCAGTAGTATTCTATTAAAATCTAATTTTACTCTCCAAATCCTATCATATCCATTGTTGAATCTGTTTGGTTTCAATGCCAAAATGGTACCAGCTATCATAACACATTCTTATTCTTGATCTTATTTGGCAACCAGATAGTTTCAGGTTACAGAAAACTGGAGCTATACCCACAAAAGGTTGTCATAATGAAGTGGTTTTGGCTTAATTACAATAATAAAGTCTTTAAATGTTAGACACTTGACCCTAACCTTGTACTTCATCATAAACATTTTAAAATTGTATGGCAAGTGCATCAGAGGACATAATGACATAATTGATGTCATCTAGTAATTTAATCTCGGCACAGACTCAGAATGACCGGCCAGTTAATGTCCCTGTCAAACCCACACATTGCCATTTTGTATAATGGAAAATATTAAGCCGCTGTAAGCAGCACTTCTGCATTTGTTTAATGCATAATATTGATTCATGTGTGTCAAGTAATTGCATATGGATCTCACTGCATTCTTAAATCATAAATGTAATCACTGATTTTCAAAAAGATCCATGTGAAGTTGTCAACCTTTTGTGCACAAACGGGAACTAGAAATACTGAAAGTGTCATCAAGGGTAAACAGGAGTATGGCGAATCACGCAAACCTTTTCCTCAAGACGCTGGTGCATGCATGTGCAAAATGTAATGATGTGGGTATGGAAACCATCCATGCAAAACAAATTGTGTTTGAGTTTATGTCTAGTTTATATAATTGATGGACTTGGAAGCATGCAACTTAAATGTTGCATTGCTAATGTTTCCATATTTTTTGTTTCATGACAGACAAACAGCATACATTACTAAGCTGTACTCATTTTAGTTTTCTTTCAGTCCATAGATTCATTCTGTCTTCCTCAGCTGTGTTTTTAACTGAAACTGTTTACCTCTATTCAGCCCCACTGTGGGAAATCCCTTAAGTCACAGACTACCCTAAACCACAACATTTACTAATTCTCAGTCTCTTTTATCATACATTTCCTCTAGAGCACTGGTACTTGTGTTTTTTCAGTCAATGCACACTGACACTTATATTCCAAGCAGTACAGCACAGAAATACTCTACCTTACCATGCGTTATAAAAGAAGTGTTTTTTCCAAATAAGGGTGCAACTGGACTGATTTTGAGAAAAATATATAATTTTGATCTGATTCAACTGCCTTGTTAAAAATTCTTTACACTAGTGTAATTTGAAGTCTCATTGGGTTTCGGCCTTCATTTGAACTCTGGTTAAACTCTTTAAACATTTCTCAGGCTTAAAATCTAAAAGCTCAACAACACACCAAATCAACTGCTCAAAGAAATAAAAAACTGCATTTGTATCAACTTATGCTTTGCAGTTCTCACTGGTACCATAATTGTAGCAGCTTTTGCCTCCGTAAAGACAGGTAAATAGCAAAAGTTAGACTTGAACTGCTAGTTTGTTACCTAAAGGATGATTTCAATTTATTACAAAGCACAAAACCTACCTAGATCAGTGGTTTTGTACCCTAAATTCAACAAAACTGCAGCCCTATCTTACATACAGTGAACTGTATGTGTATGTATAATGCAATGTGCACTGTTTTATAACGCTCCACTCCACTCTGTACCAGCAAATTGGGTTGTTTTGACAAATGCTCACATGGGTAGTTATAGGTGTTATTGACAGACGACCTATTCTGTCGTTTCAGTTGGAGATCTTATTGGCAGAGACCAGGGAGCTTTTTGATATGGTGGCATCATCCAATGGGGCAGCTTTGATCAGACAGGTTGAAAATGAACCAACAGTTTTTAGGCCCACTGTGTGGCACATTTAGTTATGGTCCTGAAGGGGACAGGTCTGTCCCCAACTGTCTTTAAACTTCAAATTGCAGTGCAGATTTATAGAAATCAAGGGACGAAAGAGGTAAAAGTGGTGTACATGTCGAGGACTGTATATTCACCAATGCTGGCTGCAGCTATTCCAAAACACTTGCAATGCTAGCATGTTTTCCATCAAGTTGACATGTTCATTACTCCACTCCTCCCCACCCCACCCATTTTTTGTAGTTGATATCAAAGCAAACCATGAAATTACAGAACTGGCACCGGTAGAAGTAAAAAAAACACTAGTTCCCAAATGAAACTGCCACTTTGCCAGAGAACAGTCACTCTGCTTGATCTGTGCTGGTCCTAAATTAGAACCCTCTCTATGAATAAGACTGCCCTTCAGCTACAGCACTGTGGGGAGAGGCAGCGGCAGTCAGGCAGAGCACACATATTTAGCACTACATCCTCTTGTCTTCCACACCACATATAGGGTAACCTAGCTTCTGGCAATTCTCCATCAAACTGTCAGCCATATCAGCTCCCCGACACCAGCACTCAGAGCCGACAGACTCATCAGGGAGAGGAAGAGTTTAGCACCTCTCTGAGAATTGGGCCTTGTATTTTGACCTTCTGTCAGTCTGCTGCTGGATTCAGCAGTTGGTGATGAGGAGACCCAGACAAAAATAAGACGATAGCAACTTGCAACTGGGGTTTCTGCAAGAGAAAAGTTTGACAGTTCTTGACTTGAAGGTGCAGTGTGTATGATATGGCCGGACTGTAAGCCCACTGTAAGATTTATTTCTCATATTCAATGTCGATTTTGAACAGTGTCAATATGTTGATGGCAAATCATGCAAGGAGGTGAAACGCTTTGTTTGGAGCAGGCAGGCAAAAACACAGAATCTTTAAGTGTCTGAACATTTGAAAGAAGGAGAATTTTAAAGAAATACACTTTGGTGTAGTTATCTTGCTCAGAAAGTTGTGAAATACATGCCGTGCTTGGTTTTGTGATTCTTACTGAGAAAGTTCAGCGCGTGGGAGGAAATGTCAGATGTACTTATGATAAACGTCCTTCAATGATTTTATTCTGAAAAGGTGAACAAAGCAATCTCATTTAGTTAATTATGTTGTCTTTAGAATGAGGCAGAATCATGATATAGCAAAAATGTACACACGCTGTACCAAACACGCTTCGCAGAGGTCCTGCAGGCTAACTGGGGGAAAGGCTAGTCTGCAAATAAAAGGAGACAGCTGTACACTCCTTTGTGCTGCCATGTCCTCTGTCTGACTCTGTGCAGTGAATTAAAGTAGTCAGCGTCAGGCTAATCAACCAAATCAGCTGATCAGCTTCTCTGCGCTTCACTCCCTCTAATCACAGGATTTAGGTCGCAATTACACTCTAGAGTTGATTCTCATTCTTTCTTGTTAAGTTTGTGCGTGTGTAGGTGCTATGCATATGAATGTGAGTGATTGCGGGACATGTGTGCATGCACGTGTTTACGTGAGTGTGTGTGTGCATACTTGACAGAGGTATTATTTTTTTTTGACAAGGTAGATGATAAAGTAAGGTGATAAGGTGAGTTTTTTTTTTGCAGCTTGAGCCAGACTTATTTAAACTTATCTTTGATAGTGGCCACAATGGCCACAGTTAATTACATGATTATGATGAATTCCAAAATGTAGAAAAAAGTAGCACATGTAGAGAATGATCAACAGGTCCAAGGGGTGGGTGTTATGGACAAAAACAAATCTCAATTTTTCTTTTTCTTTATTTATGCTTGAGGACGACTATTCTTTTTTAAAATAAATCATACCAGACCAAGTAAAGGAAGAGCAACAGAATCACAGAGTATTAAACGGAGCAGCAGTGCATTTGTAAGAGGAAGATTGTGTCTATTCTTGTCTCAAAATTGACATACGGCGTGTTTCCATTAAAGTCGAAGCAAGTTTTAAAGCAACATTTTGAAATGTTGCATTAAAGAAAATGCCATCATCTGATTTAGAGCGAATAAACAAAGCTGGATAGACGTTCTTTTGTCAGAAGATAGTCGTGTTTTGTATTGCTGTTGGCTAATCCTCAGTAAACAGAAGAAGAAGTAGAGATTGCAAAGTCTAAGTTGCAAGAGAAAGAAAACAACAACAAAAAAGAGGTTGCTAATCGAACAACTTTGGCCACCAATAAGACAAAATGGAGAGAAGTCTTCAGGAACTGGATTCAATTGGACAATTTTTTAATTGTTCTTTCCTGTCAGAGTAGACTAGCTGATCAGTCATGTGTGTTACATGTCCCCTACATCAAAACTCATGTGAGTGTAAAAAACTTTTCTATGCATTTTCTAAATTTTTTTGAAAAAATTGGGGGGTTTTCGTCAAGCTTTTCTCATGCTAATCTTCAAAATGCGCGTCGAAATGTGTTGATGGAACATGACAACAGTCTCCTTCCAACCTAGTTAAAGCAATACATTGTAGCACATAGAATGCAGACCCGATTAAATGAACTCTCACAATATTAATGACAGTGACATGGTTAATTTGACTCGTGATTCAGATCCACTTCAAATTTAGAAGGGCTTCTTTCTTGGCCCATACTACACACTTCCTCTAAGTTTCATAAAAATCAGGCCAGTGGTTTTTCTCTAATCCTGCTGACAAACCAACCAACCAGCCACACACACGCTGCTCCAAAATTGAATTGGCTTTTCTTTGGCCCAGTCTACACACTTCCACTAAGTTTTTATGAAAATTGGGCCAGTGGTCTTTCTGTAATACTGCTGACAGACAAACAAACCGAGCCAAAAACATAACCTCCTTGGTGGAGGTGATAAAGGGAACAATTAGTTCCCCTTTCAGCAGTGATCTCACCTGCATGTAAGCAAAAACAATAAACCCTGATATCACCACATGAAATTGTAATAATGCAACACTAAGATGAAGCTTGCTCACACTCATTACACACTGGCTCTCAGGGAAGAATTGCAAACTGTAAACTCTTGTCGACACTGTGAGTCATTTTCCAGACTTTATTAAACCAGTGTACTTTTGCTGTGCTTGAATGTTCTTTCTCTTCTCTGCTCTACACTTGCACAGTTATTTATCACACCTGGAAGCTGCCCAGGACAACCAGAGGCTGATCTGTTAGCCACTGAGCAGCCCCACTAGCGTAACTGGGGGTAAAGTGTCTTGTTCAAGGGCACCTTACCAAGCAGCAGCTTTTTTCCCTTCTCTCACCTAGATTTATCTCACTGGCCCTGCCTGGAGCAAACCAGCAACCATCCAATCAAAAAAAGGGCATTAAAGAAGCTCTATAAAGCTGGGTTAGAGAAGCAGAGAAGCACAGAAGAGATTTGTTTAAACCATTACTGGCCAACACAAATGATGATGCACCATTTTCAAATGAAAGTGTTAAGTCTGACCAATGTTTCCAGGCAACGTAAGCTGAAGGTTACACGGTTGTGAATGGCTCAGTGGGCTTTGTGATTTTAAGTTCCCAGCAGCAGTGCTAGAGAAAGTGAAACTGCATGTACTGCTGACTGATTGAAACGGCAGCCAGGTGGAGTTGAAAGACGCGACCCTATCTCGACCCTCCATATCAAGGCCTTAGGGGAGCTTCAGAGACTGGCACGACTTCACTAATGACGGGAGGAATGTTTCATCTCTTCATCACATCCCACCCACCAAACTCTGTCTGTCTGTCTGTCTGCTTCTTGTTGTCTCTCTTCCACTCTGTCACTCCCCCATACTCATCATCTCTATCTCTCATTCACTCATCTTTACCTCTCATTCTGTCCTCCCTCTTCTTTAGTCTCCCCTTATGTCTCACCCTATCTTCCATGCTGTCTTGTTTCATACTGTCTGCAGTAACTTAATGACCCAGTGCTGCAGGTAGAAAGCAAGGGGGCCCCGGTCCTACTTCTCTATTATCTGCCACATCACCAGGGAGGAGTCTAACACTATGTGTGTAGGCTCGGCTTTAAGATAGTGTGTATGTGTGTGTGCTGTTTGATCTATTATCTGTCACACAGTGAGAGAAAGAGACTAATTCTGCAACTGTTTTGTGTGTACAGTATGTGTGTGAGGCTGTGTGTGCGTGTGTGTGGATACTGCAGGATATGTTGAAATGTGTGT
>CAFUXE010000055.1:412179-432737 GCA_903364295.1 Serranus cabrilla | reverse complement strand
TATGTTTGTGTGTTTGTATGCAAATACAAGTTGAAAAAGCCCACACTACTTCTATAAGATTCTGGATCAATACAATACGTAACTAGCTAGAAACAAGACTTTTATACCATGCTGTACCTTCAGTGTTCCTTATGAATTGAATCCGAAAACATTGATATTTGGTCCTATTATGGCTGTTTTAAGGTCAAAATGCTACTTTCCCAAGCCCTTCTAAAAAACGTTTTCTCATGTGGCCTGACATAGGCTGGTGATGGCATTGCTACAGTATATTCCTTGAGGAGAAGCAGGGTACCAACATGGAAGCTGAGCAACATATAGCTGTGAATGCCAAGCTAGTTTGGATCAGAGATCAAAGGTCACACAGTGACGGCTGTACAATATCAGTTTGTGTAAGCCATTTTAACAATATTTTCACCTATTTACCTTAATAATAATAAAAACAACTTAGATTTATATAGCGCCTTACCAGTAACTTAAGGACGCTTGCTGTCAGAAAGATCTTTACGATGGGGAACTAAAGCTTTTATCAATGCTTTCCACTGACAAAAACAGCAACTTTACCTCAAAGAACACAAAAGCTGCAGGTCTAATGTTGTGGTCCCCTCATTCAGTTGATTCCTCTGTGGTATTGTGTGACTTTTGTATCCATACTAATGTGACATTAGCCGTTTATTCTTAGCACAGAATGTTGCCTTGGCTAGTGTCAGCGTTCACAGCTTCCTGTTGGATCCTACGTCATTTGCTGGGTGACCGTGCATTTCTATTTCATAAACCCAGACAAGAACACTAATGGAGTCAGCCTTTAAAGGGTGATGTGTCAAGAGATGTTCACAACTTTTTCTCACTGCCCCCAATCTCCTAATCTGCTGTCTTATTATGAATCATTGTAAAGTTAAAGAGAAGAGAAAAGGTCAGTGTGTGATGTGTGTTGCTCCAATGTTTTTTGTAATGCAGTCTATGTTATTCCAGCAGCTAATGGACTGATGACAGAGACATTTTTAAGATAATCAAAGCATCAGTGCTGCAAGTTGGGTTTTGTCTCAGCTCCTTTACAAATCAGAGAGTAAAACCCAATGCACAAACCAATGTTCAAAGAGAATTATTATTTAGGCTGAACCACGACACATATCTCTGCAGAGACAGCAGCCTCAATAGAACATAATGTGATGCACACTGAAATATACTTTTGAGTAAAGGACAATGTTCTCTTTTTTCCCCCTGACATGAAATGCTCTCCTGTTTACTGAGGGAGAGAACACAGGTAGAGAGGAAATTGATATATATTATTTTATTCAACACCTTGTGATAAAACTGCTGAACTACAGTGAAAATCATAAACTGATGATGACAGTAAGAATATGCACGGGTGGAGCTTTTTTTCTTTATGCATTATCCTGATCTGACTTAATTGTTCAAAGAGACCGAGAACAAAGTATATTTATCCAATGAAAGACATGTTAATTAGAGATACCTAACGCAAAACAAAGCATGCATTTTATTTTTCTGAATCCTTTCTTTCCTTCTTTTGTCTGCCGCTGGAAGCCTTTATTTGTCAATTATTTGTGGGTGAATCCAGTCCTGAAGCTGCAGATAAATCCATCTTTAGGCTACAGAGAAAATGAGACCAAAGCTCTTCCAGCCTGTAGTGAATAAAAAGCAGCCAACTGTACACTGTTATTACTGTTGTATGTTTCTCATAATCTCTAAATTCTTGTTGGGCCTGGTGAAAGATCTCCTACCGGTCTATGTGTCATTCTCCTCCTTAAGCTAAATATCACTTTCCTCTGAGGACGTCGTCTTGCATCGTCAGCCGCCTTTATTACTGAACCTTTCGACAGTGCAGAGCAGTCTGCATGTGTTTTAGCACTTCAGGTGGCAGCCGCTGAAAGCTAAAAACTTCCCAGTTAAAGATGGAGACATAGTGGCATGCCAAAGCAGCTGTTGGGCACTTTTTGCTAAAAATAAATAAAGGTGATTGGTGGACACCGCTTTCTATCCCAGCCGGTGGCTTGTTGCCTGTTGGGAAGTGCATTAGTCAGATCTGCTTTGTCATACCTCTGCATAAGTCACATCTCCTTTGGTGCTATTATATAATCCTCTTCAGACTATCCGGCTGTCCCCACAGTAATACAGCCTCCCAGCCTGTAGTTAATAGTGCTGCCAGAAGCATGCACTGTTGGTGTTGCTACATAACTCATAATCTCTTTAACACAACTCCATGCATTATTAAATACTCAGTGGTGGTCTTTTCCTTGTGCACTATATGGTGCTGACCCTGCACAGTGTAGCAGCAAAGCAACTGTATAGACTGTAAATACGGTAATTAATATGAATAAAGCTTTATATGGTGGGAATTGTTAAACTCTCCCAGAATACATTGAAGTAAAAATAATCTCACTGTAACCCAGGCATATGATACAAATCCTGCTTTTATTAAACAAGAGTACATTATATTATATTGCTGATCTAAAAATGATTAAAGTCAATATTATACAGGTCTATTTCTTTTTTGAATCTGTAAAATATGAGGGGAGGGCTGAGAGCTGCAGGCACACTGACTACAATTACACGCAAACAAGCAACTGGGTCAGGAGGTGAGATCAGAGTACGGCAGGAAACTGGAAAACATGTCCTGCAGTAACACGTGCTCTGTAAACTGCACTCTTCTCTACTATGTACTGTACTGCATTTTAGATGGCATATTTTAGGTGTTAAGTGAAAAATCATAGTTTTAAGTTTTTTCTTGCTATTTGAATCCATCTGAATGTTTTGTATAATTTAGCTATAGAAAATGAGATTATATTTATTCCTAATTCAGATACTGTCATTTTAACAGATTAGAAAACTGGGATGATCTACCATAATTATAGTATTTCACACCCCTCTCCAGCTGGTGGTATATGCATATACATTTTCTGTTGTATGGTCTTTTTGGATCTCATGAGCTAACGGCTAACACATTGGTCAGCTCTGAGCGCTGGAGTGCTGTTGGAATACACAGTTGTGATTTTCAGAGCTCTACACTCTCTCTGTCTGAGCAGCAGTGCTGATAAAGAGCTAAATACCATTAGCTAGTAGCATGCAACAGCAAAATGTTAGGGCAGCTGAGTGTCTTAAAAAGCACCGTCATTGCTTTTAAAGACACAGGGATTGTTGCGGTCGACGATGAAGGACAATGTTGTTTCTTCTGTGTATTATTTTTAGACATTGAGGTCACATTAAAAAAGTGATCACATGGTCACTGTCTCTGATAAACTTTTTTTGTGACCTTAAAACAAACGATGTGGGTGTGTAAGATTTTCTTTATATTCTTTCTAAAAAAAACTCAAATAAAAAAAAAAACGATGACAGTCAATGGAAAAGTCTAACGCAACCTGGTTACAGTACAAGGACCCTGCTGTTAATGCTTGCTCCCATCAGGCAGTTATCCAAGTTGCTAACTGTGTCTTTATTATGCACTAATCCCGTATCTCAGTAAAATAAACAGTATTAATAATTTTCTTACATCTTAGCATTGGAAGCAAATGACATATCTATTCCTTGCCTCTTGTCTTGGTAATATCAGAGGAAGTACAGATGAGTGTGCAGACGTGTTCTTTTTTTATCAATAGTAACATAGAAAACATCACTGACATTGGCAGTCAAAACAAGACAAAGGAAAAAAATGTCATCTGGAAAGCAGAAGCAGGAGATCTTGCCATCAAATCATCTGAGGGTCTGTGTTTGAGAAACGGAGACAGCGAAAAGCCCCAAAAGGCTTCTGCAAGCATGCAGCATTTGCCATTTTCCCTCTTTTCCAAGTAGGTGAACTACATTTTATCAAAGACTAGCCTCTCTCTGATTTGCTGTCTGGAGAGTACTCATGTTGTTTCAGTGCTCGGCATCACCGTGACAGTGCATGAAATTCATGAAAGTGTGACTGCATATGCACATTTTGTTCCCCTACAGGAGGTGAGCAGTCGGCCACTGTGGGCCTCGGCCTGTTGTTCAAGTCCTCTGCAAGTCGCGCTTCCTAGCCGCATTGGTTTTTTGAACATGAAGGTTACCATTAGAGGAACAACTTAGAATAACATAACAATGCATTAGTTACAGCTCACGGACAAATGTGCCACGTGCTATTTGTCATCAGTTCTTAGCATTTATTGTAACCTGTTGGGAAGCGTTTCACCCATGGGTGCCAGCCTGTACCTGCTTCAAGCAGACTCCTGATAAATGATTCTTGAATACGTTTCAGCCCAGGGCTTCCTACCTGTGGTGCTTTTACACATGACAAGACTACCAATGTGCTTATTATACTAACCATAGCCTGAGTCTCCGGATAAGAGCCAAAAAGGTTCACATGGGTCGTGGGTTGAAGTGTTCTAAGAACCTTCAAATTAAAGCCAACGTCTTCCAAGAGCATTTATCAAAAATTATCACAACCTGACACCCATGAAAGAAACCTGGCAAGCATCCACAGGGAAGCTTCAAGGATTAGACATTATTTTGATGACTGTTTTTCTTTTCCCCTGTTGTTGTAGGGATTTACACGTATGCACATAGAGATTAATCAGACAAAAATAATTTTGAACATTTCCAGTTTCAACATGTGCTTATCTCTGCATGGTGACATAGATAGGTATCCAAGGCAGCAGGCTTTTGTACCATGCAATTTACACCAATATTTCTAGATTTTGCAATAATTACAGTCATTTGCAAAGTCTTAAGAGGCTGTATTTATAAGACTCATCAGCAAAGGGCTGCTTTCATTTCAAGTGGCAGAGATTTGCACATGAGGACCAGCCGATGCACAATCGTATTTAAAGCGTATTTACCTGGCCCACAGCACCGAGTCTTTGTTAAGCAGCAGTTAATGAAGTTTTATTAAATTATATTTAACATATCATATTTTTCTACATACATTTTAAATATTCTGAGAACTTGTTGTACGCCAGGACCTGTGAGGTATGAGGGAGCTCAAAAGTAGGATATTTAAGTTTTGGACTGTCCTCCGTCACCACCTTGCTGACATAGTAGTAGTTGTAAACCACTTTTTACGTAACTTATGTATTTTAAGTAACTTCAGTGGCGCATGGTTTGTGAATCGCATTTTGTCCGTAACTTTCGTGGCTCACATCACCCTCGTAACTACTTCCGGCATCTCTGACATTTATTTACTTTATAAACACCTCACCAGGAAGTTTTTTTCCCTAAACCTAGGTCAGCGGTTTTGTAAAATAAATTGACCAAAACTGCAGCCCTTTTTTACAACCACATACTGTGAGCCACAGAACATCCATATGTGTCGTGTCGTATCTTGTTGTTGTTGTTGATTTCACGTTGATGCATACTTTGTGGAGCATTCGCAAACAAAGGAAGAATCTCTGTTTTTTGCATTTTCCTTTCTATTCTGTAGTCCATCAAAGTAGCTAATATTCTGTGGTCATATCCACTATTTAGGCCACCTCAAGACATCAATTGACATCATGATGCTAACATCCTGTATGCTGACATTGCTTGAAGTTAAATCACCACTCTGTTGAGGAGAATACTGAATAATATCAAACTTTGTCAGTTCAAGCACAAACTGTGGGTCCTTCTGGAACCTGAGAGCTCAAAAGACGCTCCTGGCATACAGTGACACCTTAGCAGATATTTATTGCAGATCACACGGATAATCTCTGTAGGAGCTGGAAGCCCTGTGGAGAAAGTCATCACATTAAGTAAATGCTGTTACATGGAATATTTATGGATCTCATGCTGGGATTTAAGATGCTGCCTAATATCTGACACGTCCAAACACATGGCTGCGTTTTTTACAGAATAATTAATCTGGCATTTAGACGTAAAGGACATGACTTAAACACGGGCAATAGATTCAAGTAATATTTTATTGAGGTGTGTGAGGAAACGTCTGCAGTCTCATCCTGGGACCATGGCTGATATCCTATGATTTTTAGGTTTTTAACAGAGAAATTGGGCACTCTGATCCTGACAACATTTTCCTGACTTGAAGTCGAAGACTACATCAAAGCAGCTCTTCAGACTTTTGTAGTTGAAAGAGCCTGGTTACGATCAGCATTGATTTCCCAAAAGCCAAATATTGTTGTAGCTGCTTCTATATTGACCTACAGGCCTCCTCGGATCTAAACAGAAGTCTCTTCTCAACTCCTCTCTGACCTGCAGGCACTCACACTGCGCGGGGGAACGCTATGAACACAGACCTCTTTTGGGGTCTTTCTCATTCACCATTCTCCTTTTTCTTACACTGACCTCGACTTTCTTTTTTTCTCGCTTTCTTCCTCCCTTGCTGCTTGTCAGTTTTGTTCTTTTGTAAAAGATCGTGTAAAGCATTTCAGAGTGTTTGAAGGACTTCTGTAGAACTTAAGCGTTGTAAGATGCAACAACAGCATGAGCAGTATAAGATGCACTGCATTATTTATCCTGTGCTGTCATGGACTACACAAGTGGAGTCAGAGTGGTTTAAAAAGCTGGGTGGGGCTGTCAGGGAAATAATATCAAGCAGGTCCCCAAGGCCAGTGGTATCATACAGGTTTAGCATGGAGTTTTAGATGTACGCTAAAATGCCTGCAGTAATATTTTGCAGCCAGCACAAGAATCTATTTCAAGACATGAAACTGTGAGTGACCCAAACTCTTGTAGACTACCACAGGAGTTCTTTATACTGTGTGTAAAAGTAAGACACTTTCCCCACAAAATATGAAGCTATTAATTGGAATAAACATAAGGACCCAGAATATTATATTAGACACCAAAACAGACGGTAGACATAAATGGTGCTCCCAAAGTCTGCAAACAGTATTTGTATAAATGGAGCACTTTTGTTCATGCTTCATCATTCTGTAAAAACTCTCCACACGACAATACGTTTTCATTTATGGATCAAGAAACAAATTAAACTAAGTGCCCAGTTAGTGCGGTTTCCAACGTGTTTAATTGACCTCATCTCCCAGGATGAGAGCAAGCTACTGAATTTCAGACTTGAAAAAGTTTAATTAAGCAACTAAGCCAAGCTAAATGCTCCGAGGCGTTGCAAGGCACAACATCAAGAGGAAAGACCTCTGCACCAGTTACTCACAGCCTCTTTGTCCGAAGTCCCTCTGCTGCAATGAAACCATATGTGTCCAAATGTGATATTAATGTCGACATTCTTCCAATTTTTTCAAACACATTGTCAGTTTTTAGGATAGGACAATGCAAACTAAATTATAAAGGACATTTTCCTTAACTTTAGTGCAATTAATCAAAACAATTTTTTAGGGATGCAAAATATTATCAGAACGTTATCAGTATGTTATCCGCGTCAGCCAATGCTGGCTTGAAAATTAACTATTGAACATCGTCTAACACGCATCTGATATCCGCCGATTACACCATTGTGAGGAGTTCGTGGCAGCAAAGAAGTAAAGGAGAAACAACACACAACCGATGGGGAACAAAGTAGTGGTTTGGGTAATCAGCCAAATATATTGAAGAAGTGGAGATCTCAGCCATAAAGGTGAACAAACCAAATGTGCAAAAAATAAAGAACTCCACTGCAGTGTCTATTTCCATTAATATTAGTACAATTAGTTCCTAAATGAAACTGGCCACAATGGTGTCTGTTGATTATATGAGACACAGCCATTTTCTTATCATACTTTATTTAGTTTTTGGGCACTTGGTACGAATGTTTCTTAAAAAAATAAAATACTGTATATTGCAAAAAAAAAGTTTTGTATTATATGCAAAAAGGAGATCAATGTTTCAAACAAAGACTTATTAAATGTAAGCTTTTAATCATATAAGATAGTAAATAGTAAAGTTTTTTATTATTATTAAATATAAGCCCTTTAACTAAGGGTTGATGCTATTCAACTTAATGTGTCAAAGCATTGCCTGTTGTTTCACCTTCTCATACCTCATTTATATCTTCCTAATTCTCTCTGCTGTCTTTCTTTACTCTTGTCTCATCTGTTATTTCTGACATCGTCCCATCTCTCAGACCTCAATACCTGTCTCTATTTTCATCAATCACTTTCACACAACTGCTGAATCATTTTGATCATGCCACCCTTCTGTTTTTTTGTTGTCCGTGTCCCTGTCCGTCTGCATCTCAAGATGTGAGATGGATGGACACAACAAATCCATCTGTCCTTCCATCCCTGCCTCTTATTCCTCCTCCTTCCTCCCCAAATCCACCCCCTGCTCCACTCTCTCCACGGGGAGTCGAGACGATGTCTTCCATTTATTTATTTTCATCCCTTTGTCCAGCTGCTCTCTGCTGTCACACATGTACACACACACACACATGAATACACCCTGAGTGGAGTCTGTCTCTTATCATCCTCCCATGGGTTTATTTTAGTAAAGGCAGTAGCAGCAGTGGAGCGAGTTGTATTTTGGTGAGCTCCACTGAGGATTGAAGTCACATCTCAATTACTGTATGAATAGCCTTAAGAGGAACTAAATCAAGACAAAAACAGGAAGACTGATGCTAAGAAAGAAGTGGGACTAAAAATACTGAAGGAGAGTCATGAGGAAGTAGAAACAGAAGGACAGGGAGAAGTTATTGAGAAGGCAATAGGAGAAGGGACAGATGGAGGGAGAGACAGAGGGGAGGGAGAAGAAAGGCTTTGTTATACTAAATGGTTGCCAACTGGAAAACTGACAGGACCATTTGAACCATCAGGGCAAGTCTGAGCTTGTTGGGTAAATCTAAAGTGCTGAAGGTAAATGGCTTTGAAAGTGAAGACACTGGCTCTCCACTTTGATAGCAAACGAAATGACGTATTTGTGTAGGCTAATCCGGATTTAGCATCACCATGGGGTCTATTGAAAATTTGCTTATGTGATTTTTGCATTGGATTTTGGATCACGTTTCTGATGCTTACACATTTTGTTCAGCAGGATAATCTTCACAAATGAACCAACCACTTTTATGATGTTTGAAGCATTAATGCAGCCAACCAAAGTAAAAAAGTTAACGTTGTGCTACAGCACGCTACAGCATAGTCACATGTTATGGTCTCAGAGAAGCTAACCAGCGGTTTTGACAAGCTATAGAACTGTAGCCTAATAAATCTTTTATTAACCTAAATTACAATCTAAAACAGTTTGCAAGTACACTGAGAAACACGACGAGAGGCTGTGAGGTGGACTAGTTACAGATTTCCCGATGGTGTTCTGGCTTGATGATGTTTTATGTCCCCAACAACCACTGTAGTCTCATTTAGCCACTTGTTAGCATCAGTCTATTTAAGGACCCGTAATAACTTCAAAATTATACTAAGGTATTTTATGCTTTACAAGAAAATGCAAACATCTCTTCAGCTTGTGTTAACCACAGACCTTATTTTAGACATCTAACCAAAAACCAATTCAAAATCCTCATTGAGTTTGAGAGGTTAGACCCCAGGGTGCTAAAATGTTAACTTTATTTAGATTCTTCAGAGGGACTCAGAAAAAACCCAAGCTTGATTGGTAGAAATCACTTGAAATCTGACAGCCATCTTGAAAAGTTTTGAATTAGTTTTAGCCTAAAAAAAGGAGAAACATTAAGTCAGTTTTAACAAGATGAAGAGAGGATGGATAAGTATGTGTGAGTGTTGTGTTGTGTTCACATGATGGATGGCAAGGAAACTGGATGGTAGTTGTAGAAGAATTCAATTCAGTTTGATAAATTGAATGTGGGCCTTTTTTGCATTTTAGTTTGGAACCTTTGTTACATAAAAGGCAATAATCCACTTCAGGCTGTACTAAAGTGATGTCAGAATAACTGAGAGGGTTTTCTAACTGCAGAACCAGCAAACAGCTCTTGGCTGTTTTAAAATCACTGTAAAAAATACCCTCTTGTGGTTTATTGTTTTAAGAAAAAGAATTCTACTTGCACTCTGAAATACAAACACCCCAATTTTGTGCCACTCTGATTCTGGGAATGCCAATTTGCAAATGCATGCGTGATGTGTGAAGAAGTATGCCGTTGTCAAATTATTATACTCAGTGATTTAAGTAAATCTGTCGCTGCTCCATTTATTCTCAGCACAACTGCTTCCTCTCAGAGACAGCTGGTACAGGGACAAAAAAAATCCAACTGTTTTTCCTCCTTATTTATTTGAAAAGTAGAAAGTGACACCCAGGAGAGGAAGTTTTGGCAGGGTTTTGATCCTTGAGGGGCCACTAATGTGGTTCCAGAGGCAGGGAGGGTTTTGAACTCTGAGCCCAAATCGTTTTTCCGCCACATTCTGTAACCACAATTTAGACAAGTACAGCGAGGAAGAGCTAGAGGAAGTTAACTTGAGAACAGTGTCTGAGTGACAGCACTTAGTTTCTTCCCTGAAAGAAATACCAGCAAAGGAAGCAGACAGAAACACAGGGGAAGACAGAGGCAACAAATCCTCGCAGATATAAACAAACATGCAACATGAGAATAAAAAAAAGCTGGATGCTGTTTTCACCGTCACATGTTCACAAGTATTTGAATAATATCTTGGTTTTAAACACCTTTACTTCAACAAGCGTGTAACAGCATTTTAATTAAATCTAGCACCATCACATCACTGTGTATTTCTGGCAATACATAACAGCCCTCTACAGCATTAAACAATTGTTTATCACTTATATGCAATGCAGTGAAATCCTGTTTGATACAGTAAAACAGCTGCACAAAATGAGAGAGCAGGGAAAAGTAATTGAAGCTGGTTCCTCAAAATGTGTGCTGGTGTGCGTGTGGTTGTTTGACAGAGTGAGACAGATTCCTCAACTCCTTTCAATTATCTGGAACTCAAACTGTTCTGATGCTGATAAGATGTTCTGCAGCCCACACGACTGCACAGGCTTCGCTTTCTCTTGAGGTGTGTGTTTACGCTACATGTGTGCTGCGCGTTATGGGTAAATCTGAGTTTTTTTTCTTAATGTTTGCATGTGGATATGTTCAAACGCTGTGTATGTAGATGATGTTTTTTAACATTTGCATATGTCATACAGATTTTGATGGTACCCTCATGATATATCTAAAGTTGTGCGTTTGTGTTGTTGGGGATTTGGGCTTCTCATGTTTTCAAGTACACAAGTATGGTATGTGCTCTGCTGCCTGGAAAGGACGAGCATAGAAATTGTTGGCTTATTGAGGAAAATATATGTTGGGGCACGGGCAAACAAGTAACCTTGTGCGTGACAACTCAGTGCGCACAAGCCCAGATTGCAATGCTTAAAAATAACATTGTTCACTCAAGTATAAAACCATGCAACTACACAATACTCCTGCAATGAATACCACCTTTAAAGGGTTGTAAGGGTTTGTTTGTTCAAACCAATCTGTCATAGAACAGGAGTTACTGTCCACTAAAAGCACTTGATGCAGCACACATTGTATGTTGACAGATGCATGTAATATAAAAATCAAAGTTGACAGGCGACCGGAAACTTTTAGCTGCATGTACAGTACACTGTTCACAACATATGCTGAGGTTAGCACAACAAAGTAATTGGCACGTGTCAGTCACAGGATGGAGAGCTCAAATGAAAAAAGAGCTGCCTGTGGTGTTCCCACTCAGCTACAGCAGCAATGTAGAGAGAGTTGTGTATAAGACAATGATAGAGACACATCAAACATGCTAATGCACATTTAATGACTCCACCCAGATGTGCCGATCCCCAGGATGATGGATGTTTAGGTGATTTGAATGTCTGAATGCAGCCAAGGAAGAACTTTAAGGGAGCTTTCACAACCAAAAGTTTAGTAAATTTCTATCAAACTCGGGTATGGTTATATAGTTGTTGCTTGTGAGAGTCTGATCGACTCAGTGCGGACCATAATAACTGGTCCAAGACCAGATCTGTTTCCAAACAAACCCTGTTGCAGTTTGATTGCACTGTGGAAGTAATCCAACCCAATTACAAGAAATGAACCAAAACCCAGCAGATTGTGGGCTACCTGCAACTTGGCTGACAGAGGACTGATTTGGACTTGGACTGCTGTTTGCTTGACATCTAGGCTGAAGAACACATACAGGAGATGCTGAATAAAGTCAACAAAAACAATGACTTATAAAATCATTTGAGATCAACTGAAGGAGAAAGGATTTGTGTACCAATAGATCAGTGCAGAGTCAAGGTAAAAGAGCTTCAACAGCAGTATTTCATGGTGCTTTTGGCTCCATGTTGCTTTGTTCATTTCCGTATTAACATTTTACACCGCCAACTTCCCAACCAAAGAGAAATAAAACTATACTATTTTCAAATACTATTTCCAGCCCTCCAGCCTTGTACATGCCCCACCGCTAACCTTTTTTCCGATACCATTTATGCACTATGAAAGCAAAGACTAAATACAAAACAAACCAAAATAATCAATTTCACTCTGATTCAGATTAACTACGGACTTATAACGAACTTGGGATGTAAAAGCACCCGGAAAGTACTATTTCAGGACCAGAAGAACTGTGAGTGATATAAATGTACCGTGATTGGTCCAGAGCCATAAGTGTACATTGATTGGTTGAACACAGCCAATTTAGCACCTACAGCTGCCATTTTTACAGTCCTGTAAGCTGTGTACTGGTAACACAAGACACTTGTGAACTTTTAATGAAAAAGAAAACATAGAGAAATGAGCTGATAGGAAAGTCCAGGATTTACTGAACACATACTGTATGTGATAGGGAAAATACAATGAGATTTTAACATCTCAACCACTAGCCGGCATATGTCACTTAAGTATTCTTATCTATGGTGAAAATTCCAGCTCAAAAAAGGGCTTGAAGGTATGTATTTCTCAGGGGGGCTTCCCACTGGGCGGTTGATCTCAGGGGGTCCCCAGAACTGAAAATGCCTCTTGAAGTAGAAGTGTAGCTGTACATTTGAAATGTTGTGAAAATACAAAAGACCATTTAAATATTTTACAGCTGTATCCCCGCTGCTGTACTACATGATTTCAGGAGTAAAAGTAGCTGCATCCTAATGTGAGGGATCAATGGTTCTGTTGGGATGCTGACTGGTATAAATGCAGTCCTTGGATGGGAGGTGAAAGCCTGTGAGAGTTGTTTGTGTCTGTGTGTGTCTGTGCTGGGCCGGGGCAAGTCAGAGACTCAGTGTACCATGTGAATCAGCCCGGTGTGCAGCAACTACCTGCTTGCCTTTGCTGTTAACCGCATGGCCGGTCACACAGAGGCAGAGGGAAGGAAATGAGGAGAGGGGAAAGAGAAAATAGAGGGTAAAAATAAAGGAGTTAGCTTGATGGAAAGAAGTAAAAAGGGAGTGCAAAAGACAAGGAGGAAGAAAGGATCCGAGATGAGGAAAGGTTTGTTGTCAGCCGCATGACTTGACATAGATACAAGACAGAGAGAGGATGGAGGAAGGAAAGGGGAAGAGCTCACCAAATGGAACAGAGACAAAGAGAAAGAAGGAAGGAAGGAAGCACTTTGCTAAACTTCATTACTTCACACTGAAATAGAGGACAGAATGGAAAGATGAAAGAGGGGAAAGAAAAATGGAGCAGACACAGGTGTGCTTCAGTCTCTCAACCCATTTTCACTGACGGTGACTGGCGAAGGTACAGTCATGCATGATTTAAGATGAGATGTTTTTAGAAAAAGGTTGGAGGTTTGAAAGGGACAGGACACTGGGCAGAAGCTGGAAATTGTGCATTTATGCTCCTTGCACCTCATAAAATGGATAGCACATTTGTTGCAGTGAGAGTTGAATAAGGGGAATGGGTCAGGAAAAAAAGGTCAGACAGACGCCATATTTAGAGCTGGAGACTAAAGTCGACCGTCCAAGTTTAAAAGTGAAGTCAGAAGACGTGCAGAAAGTTCACCGCAGGTTCGACTTGGCTGTGCGGGTGTTCTAAGGAGAGACATCACAGTATTATTACCAATACAGTATTTCTATGAAGTTTACTCTTCGGTCAGGACACTACTTTTGAATAACAACTTTCTTCATTATAACCGACAGTGACGTACTATATGCTTTATGATCTTGATATGTTGACTACGGCTTACTATATAAGAACTAGTAGCAATTCCCTAGATAGATAACCACCCTGAGATGCTGAACATGGCCTTAGGGAACAACTGTCATCTCAGGGGGTGTATTTTTTTTCCTTCTGTTGGCTTATTTGACAAAATTAATTCTTTTGTGCCAAAGAAATGACAATTAACTGTGGATTTTGATTTAATTGTCTGTGTGTGTGCCCCCCAAAGGGATTTGTTGAGTATGAGATCAAGGATGGTTTGCTTGTCAAAGGGAAGTCTGTGAATGCACTTTTGATCCATAAGCAACATGACACATCGGATCTCTGAGGAATAGCAAAAACATCAACAGCTGTTGGCTGGCTGTGTACATTGAGTTTGAGTGCACAGGGTTAAAGAAAAATGCATGGAAGTGTTCTACTTTTCTCTTTGAATTCTGCTCTTGTTTGTCATGTAATAACCATAAAATTCTAGGTTTTCAATTGCTGACATTTCTTAGAAAAAAATGGCAAAGAATGCTGTCTCCACATTACATAAAGTCAGGGTTTGGATTAGTTTATTCTGCAATGCATGGCCTGCAGGCAGGATCAACAGGACTATCTAAGAAAGGGATAATAATTCAATGAATTTGAATAAATGTGAAATTAGAAAAATCAATATATATTTTAGACAAGAAAAAGCTCCAGCTTTCAAAATGAACAATAATTAAAGAGAGTTTTCATGTGTAGCCTCCAGTAGTTTAATATAATATAATATTTCTTCATGTGCTACAAGCTACTTATGAATTAACTTTGTGATCAAGAGCATATTACCTCCACCGAGGAGGTATGTTTTCTGCTGGTCTGTCTGTCAACAGTATTATGGAAAAACTAATGGCCCAATTTCATCAAACATGGAGGAAGGGTGTGGCATGGGTCATGGAAGAACCCATTAAATTGTGGAGCAGATCTGAGTCCTGGGGCAGAAATACACAAATACACAAAGAGTTTTTTACTTTTAAAATGTTCGCTAGATAGGGCACTTCGAATAACTGATCCACTTCCATCAAAACAGCTCAACATGTTGTTCAAAGACTTTGGGCAATAAAAATACAAATACAGTGAAAATAAAAAAATAAAATGCCATATCCCAACTCAGGGAATGGGACCATCCAAGGTGCAAGTGAATGCACCATTTGCCCTGGTGGAGTACCGTTCTGGTTCTTGTATATGATCCTGTTTAATGCCCTTGTGCTCTGAAAATGTGTCAAAATGTATAATATTTGACAATGACTAAAATATAACTTTCACTTCCAGTAGACCTGGTTGACAGTATAACATTTTTTCGCTGGGTTATTTAACAAATATTCAAGGAACCAACCAATTACAGCAGAAAAAGCCACTAAATGAATCATTTTATTTATTTATCTTTAATCATGTACAAGATCTCTGGTAATTATGGGTATAATTACCTGTTACTTTTTTATTAGAACATGACTTAATTTATTTATTTCATAACCAACACAGGATGAAAAGAAACATAATTGCAACTACAACCACTTTCTGCTTTAAGATCTTCTTCCACCAACTCAGTAAGATGTAGCATGCACCGTCTGCCACTGTACGTTTCTGACGCTACCACTTTATAATACGGCTGAAACATCTGATCCATGTACTCAAGAGTTAGGACCCAACCGAGTTTGTTACGGAAGCACACTGTGTTACTACACTGGAATGTGTCCGTGTCAAAATAGTGTCCCCAAATAGTCATTTTTTTGTGGAAAATGTAGTTTTCATCACTTCTTGTGCACAAAGCAAACTGTTTAATACAACATTAAGCAAACCTCAATAAATTTCATGAGATAAGGTGCATGCGAAAAGACAGACTGCCAGCTGCAAAGAGCAGTTAAGTCTGCAAGCAGATCAGTGCTCCACTTATGGATTTCTGGATGGTCACACACACAGACACACACACGCACAAAGACGCACATAGATAGATAACATAGGATTGAGAAAGAGGAAAGGAGTCACAGTCAGGGAGCTGATCAGTGCCTCACTAATGGAGTTCTGCAGAGTCATAGCTCTCTGGTCCCCTAATTGACTTTCTGTCATCTGCATATCATTTACATACTGTTACCCCGGGCGACGAGGTGCAGGAGAGGCTGACGCATGTGTACGTGTGTGTATGCGTGTGCTCCTGTGTGTAGTTAAGTGGAGATGAGTGCAGTGTAAATGCTGTTGGATGGACCCATTAATCATGTGCTTAACCTCTTCAGGAACTCGACACACACACGCAGAGACAAAATGTGAGACAGTGAGAGTTTTAGAGCAAAAGACAGACAGACAGAGAGATAGACAGGGAGAGAGACAGGGAGAGAGAGGGGGGGATTAAAGGAGTGAATAGAGGGAAATTGAGTGACAGCTGTCAGTAGTGGGTGAGTGTAAAGTTACTCAGGTGGCAGACTGAATCAACCAATTCAGTTTCCAGTTTCTCTGGGCCTTATAGAAAATTTAAATCAGCAAAAAATGAATAAAAAACGTGTGAATAACAAGTGTTAGGCACTGCGTGTTGCTTAAAAGTTCAGTTGAAAATTAAAAAGAAAATTCCCCTTATGTCATTTGAGTCGGATAATAAAATTTCAGGAAACCAGCACGGTGCTTGGTGTGTGTGAAGAAATCCACCAGGGCCAGTGTGTTGCATTCACATACTCCTTGGATGTCTCCTTAGTTTGAAAGTTGTTCCAACTTTAGTGTGTTCATGATTGATAAGAATATGTGTTGTATTTTATTGCTCAGAGCATCTAAATGGCATGTTCATAGCTGTTCCCAGTGTCTGTGTGATGACAAAGTGTAATGGTGATGCATCATGTACTGTAAGCTGTGAAATACTATTCGGGAAACTAATTTTTTTCAAATATTCTGACACATACATTCATGACTGTAGCACACATGCCCTCTTCTTGGACCTTTGCTGCATACTTCTTCCAAGTTTGATTAAAATTTGGGCCAGTAGTTTTTCTGTAGTCCTGCTGACAGGCAGAAAGGCAGAAAGTGTAACAGACAAACAGCATCAAAAACATAAACTGCTTGGTGGAGCGAAGAAACACAAACTTACTCCAAACTGCTCATATCAAGAAAATCCTGAAATTCCAAAATAACACACACATCCAACATATAGGTGATGGTCTTTTAGAGTTATTGTAGTTACTTTAGTTGCTACTTAGTAAGCAGATGCCACTTTCAACCTTGTCAGAAATGCAAATTTGGATAAAATATGCTTAGTCACTGTTTCGGTATTTAAATGAGATTGTTCAATATTACGTTTACAGGGGTGATAAATAAACAACAGCCTTCCAACTCATTAAATTGTGAGTTATAAAGGGATACAGGATAATTTAGGTCTTACCATGTGGTTAATGAAATTACCATTACAAAACAAAGGTTGTTCCAAAAATATTTGAAAAACAAGGCACTAATATATTCCTACTGGCTCTAAGAGATAATGATAAGTTGGATTTTGTAGAGTGAAAGAAATAGTGTTTGGCTCCATAACAATTATGTAACCTTTTTTTTTTTTTTACTTACAGTGAACTTTTTTATTGTTTTGGAGGAGGATGACGAGGGATACTTCCTGTTACCTCATGGTGTGTTTTTGTAGCCGTAAAATCTCACTGTTACCCCTCGAACTGTGATTATAATGAGACTACATGAGTGTGAACATGGAGTGGAATGTAATTAAGGTGTGTTTTAAACTGAATTAACTAGATAGATAATCAGTGATTGAGTCCACTCTCTTCTGTCTCATTAACAAAACACATTTTAATCAGTAAGAGCAGCAGAGAGGGGCAGGGAGTGACGGGAGGACAACAAAGGACAGCGTGATGAATATTGAGGAAGATGGAGGAGGGAGAAAAGTAGGATAGTGAGGCAAAAATACAAATTGAGTTAGAAACCTGTTCTCCATATCCGAAAAAGGAAACTAAATCCAGCCTGATCCCATTTCTGTGTTGAGCTGCCAACAAAGCCAAGATGATTGAGAGAATAATGAGATTAACGAACATAAAGCAGTGTGAGCAACGGGACACACACCTGGAAATCCAGTCACAGTAGACCCTGTTACTCAGCTGGTGGGCCAACGTAAATAACTTGGTATTGAGACGTCTGCAGTCGGTAATTAGCGGGCACATCACTCCCTGCTGACAGTGTTGTACCAAATAAAAATAAGATCTTAAAAACAAACTGCCTCAGAGGCAAATTATGTAGACACAGTCCCCGATGCTCAAAAAATAATCACAACTTAAATTACTTATTTGGCAGAAATGACAAATATATGCATTTATTGTGCATAGCCGACAAGCTCTCAAACTTAAATGGCAGAATAGACTGTTTGTCAATGTCACCCAAGCGGTTGTCAAAATGACCCATATGAGCGTTTGGCGGTAAAGAGTGGAGCATTTTACAAACAGCACACATGTCATTATACATACACAGACGTTTCACGGTTTTAAAAAAAGGTGCAGTTCTGCTAAAGTTATGCTACAAAAAACACTGATCTAGGTTTAGGGCCAAAAACTTCCTGGTGAGGTGTTATAAAAGACAGTTTAAAAAGTAAATAAATGTACGTAAATGCTGGAAGTGAAGTAGCAACTTGGGTGATGTGACTGTAAGTTACAAACTCTGCATCACTGTCAATCACTACTTCTACTTCAGCAAGATGGCGGCGGCGGACAGTCTAAAATGTAAAGAAGAGTAAAGAAGTATTTTGCTGCCTGTACTAAGTCACACATAGCACATATACTTTTAGCCTTGTAATTGTATCCATAGAAGTTTCTTGCAATACCACGGAACCGGAACATGTCCCACCTGTCAGATATGTTTTTTGCCTCTGACTATGTCTGCTGCCACTCATTGCTTCACTCCACTGACACATTAGGAAGCGCACAGACAGTGCACTGACAAACAGTAGCGAGCTGGGAAACTGTCCTTTTAGCTGCAGGAGCTGTGTTCAGTCCTGTGTGACAGCGGCCATCCATCCCACTCAGGTGTCCTTCAGAAAAACACTGAATTCCTCCTAAGTCAGCTCTTCCAGCATAAAAAAAAAATACAAGAATTTTCTGCACATGTATGTGTGTGTACGACTTCTGTATTTAACCAGCGTGTTGCTCTAAACACATCAGGCGTGATCATGTGCATCGGTTGCATGTCTTGGTATGTGTGCATGTTGCATGTGTCGTATGTGGATGTTAATGTGTTCACGCGCGCAGCATGGGGCACGGTGTTTATTTTGAAATCTCATCTGATAAAAGGTGTTTTTAGCGTGTAATGACAAGATTGCTGAGCAAGGACTCAGCAGGAGGTTGAGAGCGAGAAAGAGGGAAGCTTAAGAGAGAGAGTGAGAGGGAGTGTGCGGGCTGATCTAGTGGGAGATGAGTGGGGAGGCTAACAGAGACGAGATGAAAGACAAAGTGGAGGAAAGCTGGAAGTGGTGCTGGGAGATGGAGCTAGAACAAGAGGCTCGAACAAAGAGAGAGAGGAGGAAGCGGAGAGCAGCGGAGGGAGAGGCAGTCGTTTGTGAGGTCTAACCTAAAGTACTCTAATAAAAGAAACACTAATTGGGTGATAAATAGAGAAGGAGACAGAGAGAGGGGCGAGAAGACAGCAGATGTTGGAGCTGGATAAAGCTGGATTCAGTTGGGACGAGCCTTGGCGAAGTGGTTGCACACAAACAGCAAAGATAGAAGAAAGCAGTGAGATCCAGTATAATATATGCAAGACAACAAACACAAGTGTTTATGATAAACATGTTTAAGGATCCAGAACTTGAGTTTGCACGTCTGTATGACAAGTGGTGCAATGCAAGCCAAAGAACGCTTGTTTGTAGAAAACATTTTCCACAGAAGAATATTAAGTGTTTTTGCAAATCTGGCCAGGAATGAGAAAAGAAAAAAAGGATGTTTAAAAATAGAAAGTGTGCATATATAGACCATACATTTTCAGTGTCAATACATGAGATGAAACAATACCAGTGCTTACATGATAGGTCGATATGATCTTTGCCATCTAGCATGCTGACAACTGCTAATGAGCACTAAATATAAAATACAGCTGCGGCTGATGGGAATGTCATAGGTTTTTCAAGGATTTATTCATAAAGGACATCCTTGAACACACAGAAATTTGCAGAAAAATTAAAACAACACCTTCTTTTGACTATGAAGAGTATGAATTTTATTTAAACATGAGCTGAAAATGAAGACAAATAGTAAAACTGTATTTTCCTGTTTTCTCACCATTTATCTGCCTCACGATCTGTCAGTCTGCCTGTTTGTCAGTCAGTCTGTCTCCCAGGTTGTGTGCTGGTCTCTGCTTATAGACTTGTCTGCCTGAAGTCTCTCTGCATCTCTCTTTCTGATTCTGTGGCCATTTGTAGAGATTTATTTCTCCCTCACTGTTGGTGAAAATCCCCAAAAACCACATACAGCACAAGGTTCACTTGAGGTGTTTGTATCTGTTTTTTCATGGAGCACATGCAAGTATGCTACAATGCAAGAACATAAACCATCGCTGTATGTGTGCAAAAATGAGAGTTGATTGAATGTCTTCAAATTAACACACACACACACACACACAC
>CAFUXE010000055.1:380507-399402 GCA_903364295.1 Serranus cabrilla | reverse complement strand
AAAAACTTAAATGTGGGAATGAAATGTTTAAAGGGCTTGCCATACTATTAGACTGACTGGTGATATGATCAGTCATCAGTTGTCTTTGTTTAGTCAGTACAAAAGTCTCCTGCTGAGTTTTACAGGGTATAGATACAGTTGACAGAGTGTGTTCCCCAAAACTTGAAAAGATGAGGAGATGAAACTGACATGATGAAATGAAATGAGAACAATGCAGGGAATGCCCTTTTTCTTGACTGGGAGCTATAAAAAGAATCCAATAGATGTGTCAAAAGGATGTATGTCAGTCAGTTATATTGAAATTTAACCTGAACTTTAAAGAAGTCAAACTCACAGCACACAGAGATCATAGATGGATTTCTAAAAGGTCTCAAGGGTAAAGTTGCTTCCACATCACAGTGTAAATGCTGTAACAGGCAAAGCAATGCCACTATAAATAGATCAAAAGGCCCACTCATATCTCTGCTCCAGCTTTGAGTCCTTTAAGAAAAGTTCTTCAAGTCTAGATCCTTTTATTCAATTTGGTACCATTATGGGTACTTCTACACAGTGTGTATCTGAACAACAAATACTGAAGACTGAAGAGTTTCCTGCCTTTATCACGTGAGCCAATCAGCTGCAGGAGAGGACTTAACTTGTGTGTGTATGGATTTTAAGCTTTCATGTTGGGAGAAAGCAAAGAGCAATGGCCCAGAAAATCAAGGCCGGGACAAATGGGGGAAAATCCACAATTGGTAAATGACATTGCTGATGGAAATAATGGGGAAAGGTGCTGCTTGTCAAAGGAATTATTCATGCAGCTCAGTAAATGCAGTTGTCCGTGACGCATAGCACTCAAATTAAATAGTTCATATTACTGTACAGTGCACGCTGTGCAATTTGCAACAGCTGTAAGCCAGCAAGTTTGGGACAGAGTGGTGAAAGGGTTCATTGGTCCAGGGAAATGATTTGCATTTTGGGTTTGACTCTCCTGGCATTTACTAAATTTACTAAACTGTCTTGACAATATCGAGCTTTAGGATGGAACCAAGCGTGTTTAGTTTTAATTTAAACTACAGATGCATGATTGATGGGCCAACAGTCAAAACCAGCAGGTTGTCAGCTAATCAGTTACCAACTGATCAGTCTCGTATCTATTTAATCGCTTAAATAGTTAATGCGCTGAACAGGAGGTGGAAATGCTTTTTCTCAATAAGTTCCGATGTAGCAAATATTTAACTCACATGACTGATCAGCTGTTTCCACTCTGCTGGCCAAGATGAGCTGAGATTAAGGAACAATAAGTTCCCCAATTAAATCAATTTTCGAAGACTTCAAAGGCTTTTCCTAATTTTCTCTCATGTGTGGCCAAAGTTGTCCGATTAGCAACCTCTTCTTTATTTTTTTTCCCTCTTGCGCAATCTCTACTTCTTCTGTTTACTGACTGATTCACCTACAGCAATACATTACACTGCCATCTGCTGACCAAAGTGTGTTTATGCAGCTTTGCTTATTTGCTCTTAACCAGGTGATGGAAACATTCCTAATTTGAATTTTCTTTAATGTTACTTCAAAATTAAATTCAACTTTAATGGAAACACAGCTATATAACTTTCACTTGGTTTAGGCATCAAAACTAATTTCTAGGTTTAGAAAATATAACGTGGTTATACTTAGGTCAAAACATCAGCTGAGATCTGTAAGAGGATGATTTGTTTGTAGTGCTGAACCAAAGTTCGCCAAGTTCTCACATTGAACCCAAAAAAGAAAAGGTAGAACACACACATATCTTCAAAAGCGGCTGAAATATATACACAGCATCTTATTAAGGTGGGCTGATGTTTAGCTTCCGTTTGCACACTAAATCACACTGTAGTGTACTTTATGAGATGTAACAATAAGACAAAAAATACATCTGGGAGAAATCAGTATATGAGCAAGTAAAACACATAATAGATCTGGAATAACTGGAGTGCTTTCAAATCTTAATAGTGCATTCAGAAATGCACATTCTGAAAACAAATGTCTTTAACGTTTTTTTTTTTTTTAGTAAAATGCAGAGATGACATAGGGCGGGAGTTTGTTTATGCTCATCTTTCAGTACGTATGTACCACAACACTAATGTGAGTTCAACTTTCAGGAACTTTTAGTTTGCTGTGGGAATAGTCCGATTATTTTGATTACTAATTTAGCATGAGTAAGTTCAGCTCTTCTTTAAACCCTTTCCCGGTGGGGTCGACTCCTCTGCTGTGCTGACACATAACGGCTCATTTGAGTGGGAGGGGAGAATAACCCCTGTCTGCTGAGCATCTGTTCAGTGCACACTTCACAAAATGCAGCTTTCAGAGGATTTAAAGCAAAAGATGCATCCTCACAGGGAAGCTCAGTCTTATTTACAGTAGAGTTTCCCAGTTATAAGCATTGTGGAGACTAGTCATTCCCAGGGTGAGTTGCACTGGGTTGCAATTAGGTTGGAGAATGTCTTCTATAATGCAATACTGAAAAGCAAGCAGGCCCAACTATCACACTGTTGTACATGAAATGATATCAGGATTTGATACACCTGATGTGGTAAACAAATTGAATTGATTGGTTGAGTTATATCTGCACCCAAACACAAGCTTACTTCTTTAACTATTTTCCTGTCATTTATTTATTTCGTCTTCTTTTTCTTAGTCATTTTTATTTAGTTTTCTTTAGGTTTAGGGTTCAGTATCCATATATAGAGTTTCTCTCTCTACAGACACCTCTCTCCCTGTGACACAGCGTCAGCCAAACCAAGCAGCTTAGCAAAGGTTGTATAACTAATTGATTGCTGGGATTCTTTTGAACTTTATAATTTGTTTTATCAAGTTTTTGATACTAAAACAAATGATCGAAATCTCATCATATTTCAAAATCAACAGAAGAAATGTAATCCTTAATGTACATTGAACTTTTCCTCTTTGTAAACTTTTTAAACTGCCCCTCCAGCAACAGTTTTGCGCTTGAGTTGAAGCCCAAGCTTCTTGATAACAGGCGTGTGCTGAATGAACATGAATCAGACCTTCAAAGGCAAAAAGTCGAAAAACATTTGAACAACTTTTGAAATATATTATATTAAATAAAGTACATTTTATTTCTAAAATGAGGAACTCCTCCTCAAAGATCATGGGATTTAAAGAGCCTCTTCATGGTCTGGAATCCAGCGAAGCGTTGAGATTGATATACGGATGGCAGGCCACAGATATGCTCCTTTATTTAAAGATAGAAAGATCAGGGAGAGTGCTGATGGCGGATAAGAAATGATGGCCTGCACCGGATGCACACACACACATACACACACATACACAAACACACATATACACTGGCCTGAGATGACTTCAGCCACAGGCAGTAACATCTCAATCAAGTCCCTCCACCGAGTCTAATCTCTGCTCTGATTGGCTGACCGGATTGTTTATCTTTGATGGTATCACTTCGATGAAGCTGTCCTCTAACTAGACTCTGATGACAAGTGAAACTTTCACTCTTTTCTTTGTTTTTCATTGTCACATGTCTTTTCATACTTTCATGTCTTTCATATCAGTGTTCTGTTGCGACGGCTCATGGCCAGGTTAAAGCTGTAGCACATGGAAATCTAAGAAACATATTCATTAATTAAAGCTTTTCACCTAATGCACATGTAATAGCTATTGCAATAAGACTTAAATAGCAAATCTGTTGTTTGAAATAGCTGTAATTTACTCTGCATTTTAATTCTCTTCTTGAAAACCTACAGAGGACCTCGATGGACAGCAAATCATTTTCAAAGCCCTGTCCTCTTTCTGCCCCTCCATGTTGCTCTCCATTATAAATAAATGGAAGCTGACCTCCTGCTGTCAAAAACCACTATGCCCATAACTAGACATCAGCAACTTCCTGTCCATCTCCTCTCAGCATTAAGTTAAAAACACTTGGCCGGAGTCAGAGAACAATCTTTGTGTACATAAGAAACCACAGGAACAATGGCAGCCTTTGAGTCATGTGGTTTTTCTCTGCTTTCTGCAAAATTGCCTCCATTAAATAACAGTTAGCAACACACCACTTCTTGTCATTTCTTTTGGTCAGGCGCAGTCTTACAGTGTGTAGAAACCTCATCTGAATGTGACAGGGACGGCTTGAATGTGTTATGTAAGTAAGCTTGGTGTTAACAGACAATGCCCTATTTTCTATCATCTTGATTCATTGTTAAACACATTTCTCTGGTGAGACAAGCTTCAGCCTGGTGATTTCAAACCTGGCTGTCATGCAGTATACACAGACCAAGTGGCAAACTGGTGGCCTGAAACGTGAAGCCTTACCTGCTGTCTTTCTCATGGCCAGCTGGGGGCGAAAAAGAGGTCCAATTGTATAAAGGTCTATGAGAAAATGACCCTACCCCTGACTTGATTCATTACCTCTGCAAACATTCTCCTAATGGGTTTATGGTCTTGATCCTTTGTTTCTACTCTTCATTAATCCATTGTGATGTTTTGTTCATGTAAAATAGATGACAAAGCAGATTATGCCTATGGGCATTTCTACCTTGTGATTGACAAGTTAATACCATGGTGGTGTTATATTTGTGTCGCCTTACAAATTTCATTGTAACGTCTTGGTAGCCTCAGATGTCTTGTTCAGCATTTGGTTGAACTATAATTCACCCTAAGAAGTTGGCTTCAGTTTTGCTAACCAAGCTAGCTAGCAAGCTATAGCTTATGACTAAGTTCAATCCTCTTGTCCAAATGATGTCACTTCTGGCTAAAAAAAAAGATGGTGATGGCCAAAATCTCCAGATTTTTGGTTTCAAAAATATAGTTAACAAACTACTGGGTGAAGCCATGATGGCTACGTCCACTTCTATAAATATAGATTTCCAGATATCAGCAGTTTAGATCCCTCTGTCTGCTTAATATGTGTTGGATACTTGGAGAAACACAGAGGCTGCAGTACCCAGGAGAAACCCATTTTCCCCCATAAACCGAATCATTAATGCACCAAAAGAAATTATGAACAGCTGCGAATGATAAATAAATGGAATAACCTTCTTTTATTACTTTCTCACACAGCCACGATCTAGTGATGATGCACATTTTATATTAATGATGTAGGTTGTATTATGCCGAGTCCTGTTGTGCAGGTGTGATATCAAATGTAATACACAAAGCCCCAGCACAATGAGGGATCTTACACAATGATGTGACACCAGTCAGCATGTTGCACTGGGTTGACAGGTTAGCATGCTGTTCCTTTAGATACGGATTCAGATCAGTGCAGCCCCCCTGCTCTTTCCTGCCAAATGTGGACAAACGCTACATGCATTTGACAAGATTCAGCACCAATTAGGCAGTTCTGCGCATACAAATTCAGAAAATATTTTTTCGAATCCAACCATCGTGTTTCTCCTTTGTGGCTCTCTCACAGCCGTTCCCTCATCTGGAAAATTTGGGCTGGGAGAGGACGGTAACTTTGGGTTTAATTAGTTGAACTAAACTTGATGAGATCTTGTGGTGTGCATCGAACCTAAGATAAAACCAGGGGAGAGCCGAGTTTTCCAGTTATCTCTCACTGTGAGCTGTCCTCATTAAAACAAATCTGATGGTTGTCTGCAGAAGATTAAATGAAAAACACCATGAGGTGCCGTTATTATAAATACTGAGCTCTGCTGATTACTAACAATTGCCTCCATAACCCCCACTCCCTCCCGCTTAGCAAGTAGGTTGTCTCTTAAAAGTCCATTCAGTTGCCTTGCTCAAGTGATGAGGGATGTTATAAATATTGCCTATTGTGGATGGAGAATTACGCCAACAGCTGTGCAGCCAGCATCTATACTTTTTTAATGCTTTGACTGCAGCTACGGTACAGTTTAGTCATCAGAAAGGCAGAAGGCCAAGTGGCCATGCATGTAGTTAGTCATCCACAACTTATTAAAAGAAAATGGTGCTAATTCATTCAGTGAATAAACCAGCAGTCAGGTAACATGTAGGCAGGTAGTTGAAAAGGCATCATTTCTTTCAGTGAGTCATTCCTTCTCTTTGTGAGTTGGAGTAAAGGACACCTGGTGGCTTCGGTTGGCTCAGACCCATGCAGTGACTGACGTTGGATCGCATTTCACATTTGTGTTGATTTCACTCCGCTCTGCGAAGCGGACGATGTGTAATATGTGTCATGTGGAGGGACGCTGGTGTGGAGGGGCGAGGAGGAAGAGTGAAAACATAACTGAAACAATGTCAGCCCCTCACTGATCGTTTCCATGGAGACACTATAAAGAATGGCGTCATAGTGTGTTAAAGACAAAACTGTACCTGCCACTTAATTGCTGCCATTTATGGTCATCTCTGTGGAGGACCACAACAGTCATTGAAATAGTGATAAAACTAAGAAGTAAAACTAAAATTAATATCTTTCTATGTAGCAAATCTATGTGCCAACACAAAGAAAGGACTGAGTTTTGGCCAGCATGGGGAAAGTCTACCCTGTCGATACATGCTGCCTGTTTAATATTACACATGAGTAAGTGATTTGTCAACCTCTGCTGTGAAAAAGAACTGAGGGATCCCTTCAACTATTACCAATATTAATATGGTAAAAAATTCAAGTTGTACACTTGACATTTAACTTTTGTTGTCTTCTTGATAAATGCTAATAAACATAATAATTGCTCGACTGGGCAGGTGAAAAAAAAAAAAAGAGGTCTTAATTTCTTTCCACTTTGGACTGAAATGCAGCATTGGTTCATACTTGGAATTGAGGCAAATCTGACTAAAATAGCTCACATATTAAGATGTTTTTACACAAAACCACTTCACACCTTAAATTGCAAGGAATTGGAAGATAGTCAAATCAAGTTGGCCAGCCTCCCCCTGCGTAGATGGCACAAGAGAGAAGGCAGTCCTCAAAGGAATAACACATCCGGGTGTAGACATGTACTCCCGGGAGTGTGAATGAGGAGGGAACGTTAAACACTTGCAAATGAGATTCAGTCTGAGTTTAGACGTATTTTAGGATGTTGGCCGCATGTCTTCCAGCACTCTCTCTTCCAATTTTTATTTCACTGAAACTATACCAAGACCAGAGTCACTGGTTGTTTGTGTGGCACAGACAGGAAATTGAAGTCTGGGAAAGGGGAGATTTCACTTAGTCACAGATTAGAAATAAATCATTCAGTCACCCAAGAAGCAGTCACACAAGTAGTCAAGGCACAGAGCAACTGAAGAAGTCACTCAGACAAGCAGGAAGTCAGTTACTTCAGCGCAACCTCACAGGGAAACTTCAGCAACTTTTAAAACAGAATTTTTTTTCACTAACCTTTGTGTTCACATTGATATCTGTTCTGTGTGACTGTGTGTACATGTGTGTTTCTCTGTCTGTGTTTATATGTATCTGAGGAGATCTGCATGTGTGAGTTTCAAGGCTTCTTACTCAAGGCTACAACTGTAAAAAGAAAAAAAAAAAGCCTGTGTTATCAGTCCAATCAAAGCGTGAGTTCTACGGCCTTGTGGTTAATCTCCTAACCAATTAAAATGAGATTTTTTTTTCTGTCTTTCAAGGCTTTGATTTAACGAGCAGAAGAACGAAATATTCATTCCATAATTCACACTAAGAACAGCCAAGGACACTGTGACAAAAAGTTCTTGTGCTCTTTGTAATTCTTTCTAAAACCATCATGCTGACATCTGTCTGTCTGTCTGTGTGCAGACCTTTTCTTTCAGTGAAGGGAGCAGTACATGACAGTAACTCAATGCAAACACAAAGACTTGCCCCTGTAGAGAACATGGCCTGATTGAATTTGGAGCACCTCGCTGCATAGATTTACACTTTAATGAGCGGAAAATAATTTTCCTGGAACTACTATAACTTCTCAAGTGCATATTGATACCATGCAAAGTATGTTGACGTAAATATTTGGCTTAATTAATGAATTCAGTGGCACAAGTGATTATTTTTAATACTGTATCGCAGTGATTATGACGGGTATTATCAGCTTAAATGCCTCTTGTTTTATTCATATCCTGGGAAGAAAACTTTTAAGCGAAGGTGACCATTAAATAATGAATTCATATCGTCAATAAAGACTCATCAGGTTGTTTTTCGGCTTTGTTTTCTGCTCCGCTGCGTTGATTCCCCGTCATAATCGTATTCACAGCCTGGTATGGAGCTCAAAGAGTGAAACATGAATCAAATTTTAATATTAGGATCTTTCTCAAAATGAGACCCCAGGTGCCAGATTTTCTACAGCTGCTGATAGCTCATGGGACGGCTGTGTTCATCCTTTTTCCATTTCTTTTTCAGTCTTTGATGGTGCTGTGGTAATATTAGAGCAGTTTTTCCCTTCTTCTACTTCTGTTAGGAAAGATATATTTTACTTCTCCTTTCATTATACCCCATCCATTCTAATTCTCTCTGCTTCACGTGTGCATATAAAGACAAAAAAAGAAATAGGAAGGGAGAGGAAATGCAGTTAACAGGTGGTGATGGGAGTAAAGGAGAAAGAGGAGACAGAAATGGTGGGGAGCTGATCTGGTGCTGGCTGCCTGCCAAGAGCTAAAGAGCAGAGAACTGAGGGAAGGAGTAGATCGGGGAGGCAGAATGGAGTTGTGTCGAGCGGATTGGGTATTAAAGTTGAGAGGGAAAAAAAACAAGGCAGGAGAGATAGAGAGATGAGGGGATTGGAGGTTAGGAGAAGAGAGAATGAGCGTGAAAAGCAGAGGGGGCCGAGGGAAATAGATGATGGGAGGAGTGAAGTGATAGGAGGAGATAATAGGAGAGGAGGGAGGGGAGGAAGCAGACGTATTTAGGTTATGTTCACAGGAAGCATTAACAACTGGGAGGAGGAAACAAGAGGAGTACACATTTTAAAAACTAAGACCTTCCTTTAAAAAGGTGACACTGCTCAATGTAAACAAGGATTCATGTTAAGCTCGTATCAGAATGTTGTCAGCCAGTATGACATTAATGCATCAAGGCACGTATGTGATGGAAACACACTAAAACCAATTTTAGTAAAGTTTGACAGCATTTCCAGGGCAGCTGTACTGATTTTTCAGTTTGAAAGTCACAATCAAAGGCCCAGCGAGCGATGCATTCATCCACTCATATGCTGGAAGGCTTCATGTTGATGTCTCAGGAAGTCAAACACATGTGCCATCAGTAAAGGGATAGTCGTATGAGTTGGATGTTTTATTCAGGAGATGGCAGTCGGCCGCCCTCATTTTAGAGAAGCCGCGGGGGAATTTCCCAAAAAGGCCCACCTGGAAAAAATCCATATCTGTTTAAGTGTATGCTATATTTAGAATATTTTCATTGATTTACCTTGCTGTCAGACAGCCTATTGGGACAGGGAACTGAAGCTGTTTCACCATCTATGCTCTCTTCAAAACCCACCACACTCCCTTGACAAAAAAATTAATTTTACCTCTCAGAATATAAAAGTTGCAGGTCTACTGCTGCCTTGATTGGTTTGTTTTTGTCATTGTGTGACTTTGTTGAATCCAAATGAATCTTTAAAACACCAAAGGCACACAATAACACAAGTCAAACTAACTGATCAAGGCAACAGCAACTACTGTGTCCTGCAAGTTAAAACTAAGTTTTTTGTCAGTGGTGTCTGGTGGCTTTCATTTCCCCATCTGAAAGGGCTTCCTGACGGCAAGAAAAATGGTGAACATGTTCTCAATGTAACGTACACTTAAACTCATACTGATTTTTTTTTAGGTGACTAAAATGTGTTTTGCTGCTGTCCCAGTCCTCAGCAGTACACTGCTTAGCTTCTGTGTTGGTATTTCTCCAAATCAGGGGTGTGCCACCAACCATCTATTGTAGGTATTACACTGACTGTGGATAAGTATCTCATACAACACTTCCAAAACTCTAAAGTTAAAAAATATAAAGAAAAATTGTATCATTATATCCAAATCATTATCCATCAATCCATCCTTTCGTTTCCCTTTGTACATTGCTAAAAATGTTTTTATTAATTACTATTAACAATAATATAAACTGTTACATTAAATCTGGAAAAAACAAACTTTTTTACATTAACATCTATTTAAATTATGCTTCTTTCCACCTGATGACTGTGAGTCCAATATTCACGCTCTTTTCATCCGTCGTCTGGTCTCCTCCAGCTCCTGAGGGAAATATCTGGCTCGGAGCCGCTGAATGCTCCACTGTGATCCCCAGCTAGTCGCTAACTGTGTCTGTGTGCAGTGTGGTGCTGGGCAGGTAGTGTACAGCCATTTTATCAGAGCTTTTTCACTGTAAACACATGTCTGCTATGGCCAAAAACAACCCTGATGAGAGCTGTGAGACAAAACCAAAAACGGTTGAATTGTCTCCTCAGTCGTGCTGAGGGGAACGGCAGAATCAGGAAGGACTCATTTGATCCATTGTTGTAGGAATAAACCGTGATAATAGCAGCTTTAATGAGAATTTTACATAACAGTGATTGTCTCTCATAATTAACTTATAATTGTATGTGGTGAAGTCTACCATGCACCCTGTTTTTATTGGGATATTTATAATTCATATGCCCGTCACACAGGATGCATTAAAGAGCATAAACGCATCATATGGCACAGAGCATATGAGTCACAGTAAATTGCCTGTGGCTATTCTTTAAAAAGTATATTGTTAGTGATTGACTGGCACAGTCCATTTTTATCCATCGGTCCAAATGTTTACATCCACCCACAGTGTACACCTCGACAGCAGTAATTAACACATTTCAAAGTTGAAATTCTGTCACATTCAGGCGATGTGGTAGAAGGACATGAAATAAAGGCACCTGTGTTCAATATTTACCTTCAGCTTCTACAGAAATGATCAACTTTGCTTACAACTTGAAAAAAATACCTGCTGGTGTTGTTGTTTTTAACCGTCAAGGTTAATTGTGTTTTACTAAAGACGGAGCTAAATTAAATTTTTTTTAAAAGATAGAAACAATGCAGCCAGTCTTGGAGAAAGTCGTCCATTTTTGTTTTATTTTATTAAAAAAATTCCACACACCATAAAAATTACATGTACAAAACTATAAGATTTGAAATTGCTTTATGTACACATACAAAAGATAAAGCCCAAAGAAAAAGTGAGGGGAGCACAGAGGGGGGAAGTGAAGACAAAGGTTTCGTGTTCTCTCTTTTTTTTTTAGTATTTATTTTTATTTCTTTTCTTTTTGGTGTGTTTCCTGTGAGATGAGTCAAAAGGTTTGAGGTTCTCTGTCTATTTGCTCTTCTACCGACTTAGATCTCTGCAGGGAACTGCAACATTCATGATGAGAATGATGACACGGGGGGGAATGGTGGCGAGCGCAATTACGTGCACACACGCACACATATGGATAGCACATATCTGAGATGGCACCGGTGTACTAAAAATCCCATTTACAATAACCAGCATGGATTCAGCGTCAAAGCACAGGGATGATGGCAGAGATCCCCCATGCCATTGTGATGATTAATATAAAGGGATACCTGTCGTATGAAGATGTAACCTTTTGGAAAGACAACATTAACAGAGATGTGACCCGATATCCATCATGCTGTGTGCACGTAAACACACTCCACAGTGATAATGATGATGTGATAATGAAGATGTGCAGAGGGCCTGGATGACTACGACCATGATGTCAATGCATGTGGTGCAGTCATATACAGTCATACAGCAGTTTTTTCTTCACATTAAAATATTTTCACTGTAGAACCTGTAAACTTATTCAGTGATGACGATTTCCATGAGGATGAAGGTTGACGTGATTTAGCTAGCCGATACCCCGCTACTTTATTATTTTTATCTCTTATCTGTTCATCGGTTTTCTTTCTTGGCTTCATTCATGTGACTTTCCGCCTGATGACAGGGTCTGAAAGAAAAAGAGGGAGAAATAAATTAGCTTGCATTTGGCATTAAAGAGACAGACATTTAAACAGAGTGCCTCGGACAAAGGGTGAATACTGGTGTATTCAGACAGACATTGTGACAAAAAAATGTGTTTTAAACATTAAAATGGTCCTCAAACAACCCGGCATGTTGAATATTGCAAAGGGAGACACAGTTTGTCATCATTACTCTCTGTTATTGGTCCAGATCTCCAACCTAAATGACAGAATAGACAGTTTGCCAATACCACCCACCCATGACTCGTATGAGCATTCGTCAAAATGACCCAGATGAGCGTTTCGCAGCTCACGATACAGAGTGGAGAGTTCTAAAAATAGTACACATGACATAAACATACACATATGGGGTTGTGAGTAAGGTTGCAGTTTGGTTGAATTAATGCTACAAAACCACTGACCTAGGTTTAGGGCAAAAAACTTCCCTCCCTTCAGTAGAAATGTCCTCATTTCAGAACCTATGAAAAATAAATCTCATATTTCACTGCTATTCGTCAGCAAGATGGCGGTGGAAGAAAGTTTTTTTTTCACCACTATGAATTGTGTTTTTGAACATTAAAGCATGTGAACATGATCTAGAAGAAGCCGAAAACACACGTTTAATCCTAAAAATTAGATATACTGAGATAAATATATAGTTCCAAACATAAAAACGACAGCTGTTCTGTATTTTCAGCCTTGGGCAAAAATATGTGTTTAGCTGGAAGAAATGTATTTGTCTGGATAACATTTGTGTTTTTGTCATGGGCAAAACTACGCACATGTGTGTATGTGTGTTTTTATTAACTGAACGTGTCCACAAAGCTTTACTCTGTTGGTTGAATCTCTGTGGACCAGGCCAGGCCAGATGAGCAGCTGATTACACTTGATGAAGAGCACTTCATCCACCTTCACTTGCAGAAGGACTGAAATGACAGGCAGCTCTGATGAGTAAACATCTACAACCCACATTATTTACTCACATCTATCTTGTTCCCCATTTTAAAAAATAAGACTTTCATAGTGATGGACAGTCAATGCCCGAGGCAGACAAACTGCAGGCTTTCTCATTCTCCGCCTTCTACTGTAGAATCTGGAACTAACAAGGGTTGAAATCCAGCGTAATCAAGTGTTTGACAAAAACATTCTCACAATTCTTTTTTAACCTTTGACTTATTCATGTCATCTCTATAAATATATGTTATAAATATAGCATGCATGTCGGAAAAGCCCTCAATCTAGAAATACCATTAAATCCACATGACGTTGGCCGTCAATTCCCCTGTTAAAACAAATTACTAAATTCATTCTGCTAAGTGACTATGGATTTATGGGAAAATGTGATGGAAAGCAATTGGCCGGACCACCAACCTCCTTGTTAAAACTCGAACAAATCTCCCACAGCTGGCCTCATTAGTAGTGTAATGTGAGCATGCTAAAATGATTAGCTGTCACACTGTAAGTAGTCCTCTTGGGGGGGAACCTGGTGCTATTCTCAAATTGCTCATTGAGTTGTTGTGGTGGAAACAGAGTAGAGGTAAATGTTATTGGTAAAAAAAAAATCATAATAAATGGACAAAACAAGTTTCCCCCCAGCAATCCTCAAATCTAAAACCAAATAGCACACAAAATAGGTTTATAGACGAATAAGTAACTTTGCACTTAAGGAGAACAAGTTGGCAGAATGTGTGACACTAATGGAAAAGAAAATGAAAGGTGATAGCAAATAATTAGACATTGATAAAGACATTTTTGAACAGCCAGAATTATTTAAAAATGTCAACGCTATTAGCAGTTTTAAAAAGCAAACGCAGTAGCCAAACTCAATGAGTACACCCTATCGCATGGACAACCATTCACTCATTCACTCCTACGGGCAATTTAGAGTCACCAATGAAACTAAGCTGCATGTCTTTGGACTGTGAGAGGAAGCTGCAAGACCTGAAGAAATCCCATGCTGACACAAGGAGAACATACCAACTACCCACAGAAGAGCCACTAGTCGGATTCAAACCTGCGACCCTGCAATCAATCCCTCAGAATAAAAAAACATCACTTCCTGTCACACATGCAAACACTAATGCACCATAGTTCAAATGTGCATTTCTAAAGCCCTAAATTTCCTGCAGTCAACTGCAACATCGGTCAAATTAAAAGTTAATATTTAACAATGGCTGACTCACCACAGTCAAAGCCGGTCCCCCCGAGAGAAAACCACGGAGAATCCCAAAGCACAAATATTCAACACTCTACATTTACCTCCAAGGGCAGATGATGTCCCCTTTTTTAAGCTGCATTTACATTTTAAGAGACACTGAATTTCCTCCATGCATATTGAAGTGAATAACATTCTTTCTGTGCAGTTAAGATGCTTTTTTCTCCAACTCTTTACTTGGATTTAAATGGTTGCAGTCTGTTATATCTGAGTACCTTTTCATGAACATATTGAATGTCACCACGGCATGTGTTGCTTTTTATAATTACAATGTTCACACAGCAGAAACGATTACCTTGACTATCAAGAAGAAATGGCAATTGGACTGTTATTACATCTTTTCTCTTGCAACAAGTATGTACAATTAATCTTCAGAAAGGGAAGGAGTCTATATATTCTACATGTAATACAAAAGTATTCTCAACAGCTTAAAGTGGAAGTGTAATTTTACTCCAAAATTAGTACAATTACAGTGTAAATACAACTTAAATTGCACCTCTCCACCGAAAGATGGCACTTGCATGTGACAAAAATCAACATTCCTTGTAGATGACTTTGTGAAGTGAACATAGAGTCCAAACGACATGTCTTCTACTGAGGCTCTTCAGTTGACATCACTGCCTGTCACAGATGGCAAAGGTCCCACTTAGTAACTGATTCGTGACAGAACAAATCATTAGCCATTGCTCCTTTTAGCTGCTCACCCACTTCTTCCACCTGTCAGTAGTGTGACGTTGCTGCAGCACGTCAGCCCTGCTCCTTAGACACTAACTAGATCGAAGACATTTGAACTGACTGATGATCACTGGTATTCTTTGGGATCAGGGTTTCTGTTATCCAGTAGTTATTGGGTTTTTTTTGCACTTGTTGTGCATGCATAAAGCTCTGGTAAACACCTTTGTGACAGTTGAAAAAGGATCAGACGGGTTCAACGTGGCTCAAGAGCCGATACAGATCAGTTAAAAAGCTGTGATACAGAGTCTTTGAGATCCATTCAGGACAATTAAGATAACTAAAATGTAATGAGCCAGATCAACCAAATAAATACAAATATTTTTTAGAATATCTAATGGCTGGGTTCGGCACAGTCTGCCTGTTGGATTAAACTTCTAACTTAAAAGCTTGTCTTTGTGGGGCCGGATGCTCCTGGCAGAACTTTTGACCAAACTGTTCTCACTGCATGAAGAGTCTACGGTAATGTTGGCAATCCATCCGTCCCATTTTGAAACACAGCCCTTGTATCGTTTGCCATGCTTTGTGAATTAGGGTTAGGGTCAGTTTATTTTTCCAATGGAAACTCTATTGAAGAAATGCACTCACACGCGTAGGCTAAAAATTCCACTAAATGTTGGTCCAAGTGATGAAACCACTGCCAGCCCTTCCTAATGTACTGCAGCCTGCTAGAATTGTACTGACAAAAAGACATGAAAGTACTCTCTGATTAATGTGAACCGCAACTTCATCTGACATACATTTTAATCACACTTGAACTTTTGCTGATGATTATTTAAAAAGGCGTCTAATCCTGTCTGGACGAGAATAAAATGACACCAGTGTGGTATCAAAGCTAATGTCTGTATCTCAGGCTGCATTCCCCAGGGTATATGGCAGAATTAAAGCAATATTTAGCATAATATGGAGTTCTCTGCTGCATATTTTTTTACTTCAACCAAATGATGTGTTTTTTAACTTAAAGTCATAATGCATTTAAAGTCTTTGGTCAGAACTGCACTGACCTAGGTTTCACAACATGAACTGTGACATTTTTTACTCACAAACCCTCCTAAACAAGAATGTACTGTAATAAACGGAGCAGTTAGCAGCAACAAAAACACACCACAAACTCCAGAGCATGGTTCACCCTGACATTTTCAAAATAAAAGCTTGTCTCTCAATGCTACCTTCACCCCTGACAACATTCTTTTCCTTTCCGCCAATAAACCAATAGGCAGCACTCTGTTTCTAACACCTGCAAGACTCGAATATCAAAATTCAACACTCTGGAATCTCACCGCCCCTCACAATACAAATACACAGCATCAGCATTTTTGGTGTAAAGCTGCCGATATAACAGCCAAAGAGCCGAGTCTGAAGCTCAAACCTTAAACCTGCACAAGATTTGAATCCAACAACAGCCCCATTTTCTCTCCTGCCTGCAGAAGGAAATGGCTTTCTGTCGAGGGAGATAAATGGAAGGGTGCTAACTCAGAGTCTCTGTACTCAGTAGATGTGTGAGTGCTCGCTCTGCTGTTGATTTAGTGGGTATTTCATTAACACTTTCCATTTTGTGTCGCTTGGAAGGCAATGAAAAGCACATTACGGCTAGGATGTAATTATGAGACTTTGAAAAGTGGCAAGCTCGCTGCATACATTGGCACATGTTTGGAAAGGTGTGAGGGGCAATGCGTGAAATTAAACAAAGTAGCTTAATTGATGTATCACATTCATATGCATTTAGTCTACTACAAATATAGAGTAAACACAACGTCACATCAGATGTTAGGCAAGCCTACATAATGCACTGTAGTTATACTGGCTACCAGTGGTGGAATGTATCTGTACTTAAATACAGTGTTGAAGTATCGGTACTTTACTGAGTATTTCCAGTTTATGTCACTTTATACTTCTACTCTATTACATTTTGGGGCAAATATTGTACTTTTTACTCGACTACATTTAGCTACCAGCTTTAGTTACTCTTCAGGTCAAGGTTAAACATAAAAAACATGATCAATTTAAAGGGAATAGACAATTTTGTTTTAAATTAAACCTCACAACAGTAATACAGTGGTTAACATGAGCTGCTTGTATAAATGCATAATAATATTCTAATAATATATTTGAAATATATAATAATCTGAGTGGGTTCGCGCTCTACAACTAGTAATTTTTTTATTTTTTTTTTTACTTTAAGGTACTGGTACCTTTGTACTTTTACTCAAGTTTTGAATGCAGTACTTATACTTGTAGGGCAGTAATTTATCAGTGTGGTATTAGCACTTTTACGAAAGTAGGACATCCGAATACTACACTAAACGTCTCACAGAGCTTACTGTTAGCATTGGGATACACCGGCTGCCATTTATGTATAAATGAATAAAGGTGTTTTCTGTTTTGCTGTATCATTTTGTACCTTCTGAATAGTGCTACCCTATTTGTTTTTGGGTTTTTTTCTTCATTTGTTTGCATCTGCATCCTGCAACCATGCATCAAACAGCTCTAGCTCTGTGCTGCTGATGAGATGCAGGTAAAAAGTGTGTGCTGCGGAAAGCAGGAAGAGAGAGGCAAAGGGAGGTAAAGAGAGAGAGGTTTATATATATGAATGTTATACATCAACTAATGCTGAGTGGTAAATCTGCAGCATCCAATTATAGCTTTGCTTTCTGCAGGTTCTACACTGACTCTCTCGCTTCCTCACACACTCTCTCTCTCTCTTAGTGTCTGAGTTGCAACACAATTGACTTTTACAAGTCCGTGTATCACTAAATGTCAGCCCGTTTCAGTTGCGATCGTGTTTAATTTTTAAAACGGTTATAAATATAATAGCTGCTCGCTCATTGGCATCACGGGCTCTCAGTGCCAATTAACGATTATTCTGCTGTTCTGAGCCAGAAGTTTAAATCACTCTCAGTGCTGCAGTATGCATGTGTCAGAGTGATGTGATCTAATGGAAATAAAAGAAATGTTCACAGCAGAAGAAAACAAGCCAATAAATCCAGCAATGTTTCATTATTTAAATGTAAAAGCATTGGTGCACTAAAGTTATATTCCAAAGAGAAAACCATTTGAAAATCATGGCTGTTGATACCCTTTTGCTTTAAAATTCATATTCTGAAATCTATTTGATGGGAAAAGGTGGCAGACTTTTATTGAATACACAAATCGACAGCAGCGCTTTCAAACAGCTGAATATGCAGTGCTGCTGACCTTCACAAGCTGACGCTGGAACACTGAGAGCAAGATCTTTTGCAGAACAAATCCCAGTGGTGTTCACATTTTAGTGCTGAACACTGCACAGAAGGCTTTTTTTTATGCTACTTCAGAGTAGTTTAGTATTCACAACTCTCCAGATGCTTTTCCTGGGTGGGCGACTGGCAGAAATGTCAACTTTTTAGTGTGACTGGCACATGAATCCATCCCCCGAACAACTCAGGACACACTCGTTCTTGCTGCAACACATGCTCAGTGACTTCATATTGCTCTAACAAACATGTACATATCAATGGGAGGGCACAGGATATTTCCATGATTTTTTTGATGGCACAGTCTCCTTCGTCTGGAAGTGTTTGAGTTTTCTAGCGGCGGACCATTAGCAAACAAAGTGAAATGCCCCAGGAATGAGTTCTTTCACCCAGAAGTTAGTTAGCAATTAGCGCCCTGGGGACTGTCCTCTCAAACTCAATGAGGATTTTGAATGGGCTTTTGGTTAGGTCTGTGGTTAACACAAGCTGAAAAAATGTCTGTTTGTTGTTGTACAACATAAAACATGTTGGTAAGTGGCTAAATGAGACAACAGTGGTTGTCAGGGACGTTAAACATCATCACGCCCACATCATATTCACTAATACGCCTGAAGCCTCAAGTCATATTTTCTAGTGCTCTTACAAACTCTTGTGGATTGTAGATTCAGTTAATACATTTACTATGCCACAGTTTCACTAGCTTGTCAAAACCGCTGGTTAGCTTGTCAGAGACCATCTCAGGCTAACAGTAGTGGCGTTCAAGTCATGCGACCGTGGAGTAGTTCTCTATAACATAACGTTAGCTTTTTCTTCTGTCGGCTTCATTAACGCACCAAACATCATCAAAGTGGTGTTTTTTTGTGAATAT
>CAFUXE010000055.1:320455-380064 GCA_903364295.1 Serranus cabrilla | reverse complement strand
CAGTTTCATTAATTTGTCAAAACTGCTGGTTAGCTTGTCAGAGACCATTGTAAGCTATCGGTAGTGGCGTTCAAGTCATGCGACTGTGGAGTAGCATAACACTATAACACTATACATAACATAACATAACATATATACATAACACTATAGCATAACATTAGCTTTTTCTTCTGTCGGCTTCATTAACGCACCAAACATCATCAAAGTGGTGTTTTTTTGTGAAGATTATCCTGCTGAACAAAATGCGTAAGCATCAGAAACATGTGTTTGCCACAGAGATTTTTGCAGTGATCCAAAAGCCAATGAAAAAATCCCATTGGGGAATTCTCAGTAGATCCGCATGTTGTTTCACATAGTTTCAAGGAAAAATGACAACCCGGAAACCGTAGCAGAATGGTGCAAACCATTTTCATATTGTGATCCACATATTATGTGTGGACTGTGTCCACTTTTCAAAATAAGGTGTATATACAAAATACTAGTAGGGAAATTAGATGTATTCCAGTACATTTACAAGAAGTATAAAACATGCTACAAGTGTTCCTTGTAAATTAAGAAATCCCATGAGCTGATGCTAACAATAACTTCAATAATAATTTAAATTATGGACAGCTCTGACAGCTCAAAATCAAACATTTTTCCTGGATACATTTGGAGGATTGCCATGTTAAAGTCCTGTATATATTTGTTTGTTTGTTAGCTTTTATGTTAAAATAAAAGCATAACTTCTTTGAGTAAGTCCTTTGTCTTTTGTAGTTTGATTTTAAAAGAAAAGAAAAAGATTATAATAATCTCTTGTGTGTGTGTTGTCAAGAAATCAGAGATTTTATTTTTAGGCCGTATCAGCAGGCCAAACTGAGTGCGTGTCCGTGTTGACGTATTTGTTCAGCTGAGCGCATCATCTGCCCCGCTGTCAAGATCTTTTATTTTTCTACCATTTAAAAGGGGAGAAGGAGTCACACAATACAGCACTTACAAAAATAAACATACATTGTGTGTACGCATGTGTCATCTATTATTCATACTACGATGTTTTCTTTCTGAGGGACCAAAGACACCTCACTGCACAATACAGCTGGAGCTCAATACACACTTGAGTAATCCTCCACACATCCCACTCGCTGTTCTCCCTCTGTTTCCCCTCTCTGTTCCCTTTCTTCTACTTCTCCTCCTTAACTCTTGCCAGTCGTCTTCACATCTCCTTTCCCGTTCTTCCCCTCCTCCTTTTTTTTTGTTAATCCTTGTCTTTTCCCATTCTCCTTTACCTCCTCTTATTCATAAAGCCGCTTATCTTGCTCAGCCTCGCTCCCCTATTTCGCTCTTTCCCCTAACAGTTCAATTGAAGATGCCACGGTGTCATGATAAGATCACTGCTGGAGCATCTGTACATACCACAACACCATGTCAACGTACATTGAACTTTAAATGTATGCAAATTTGTCATTATCTCACCAAGCTCAGCTCCTCCTTCATTTCCCTCATGGATAATCTATTTTGAAAAATTCTTCACCATATTCTCATTTTATCCATTTCCCCCGCTTCCACTACATCTGAGTCACATCCAACTACTTTTTCTTCTCTGTTTTCTCTTATTTCTGCTTCCCTCTTACTGGCCCTGTTTCCATTAAAGTTGAATGGAATATTGAAGCAAAATTTTGTCGCATTAATAAAGAAAATCTGAATTAGGGGAGTTTCCATTAACCGGTTTAGAGCGAATAAACACAAGCTGCTTGAATGTACTTGGGAAGATGGCAGTGTAATATATTGCTGTAGGCTAATGTGTCAGTAACAGGAGGAGGAGAAGAGATTGTTCAAGAAAGAAAAAGTAGAAGAAGAGATTGAGCAAGAGAGAAAGATAAAAAAAAAGAGACTGCTAATGGGTCAACTTTGGCCATCCATGACAAAAAATATGTCTTCAGGAATTGGATTCAGTTGGGCAACTTATAATTATTCCTTCCTGTCAGGACGGCAGAGCTGATCAGTCACGTGAGTGTTTCCAATGTCAGAAAGCATTTCCTTCTCCATTTAGCATGAACTATTTTTCAAAAAAGACAAAAAGCACCTCAAGCGAGCATAAAACTAGGTGTATTTTCAAAAGTTTGATTGAATTTTGGTATTTCCATCCAGCTTTTCTCATGTGAATCTTCAAAATGTGCAAAGAAATTCACTGATGGACACATGGCTTCTTTTTATCCTTTCCCTTTCCTCTCTTTCTCTTCTGAACTACAGGTGTTGATAACCTTGCCAGGCTTTTTGTAGGACACCCATCATACACCACCACAGGTCAGACAACACTGGAGCTGCACACGCACTTTGTAAAAGTAGGGAGCCGCTCGCTCTTCTTACAAATGGGCTCCACATGTGTCCTCCCCTTTTCATCTTTTGAATCCTTCTCACTCACACAGCAGGGACACCATGTGTAATGAGTGCAGGAGCCCGCAGTGATGTGTCGGAGAACCCAGGGTCATTTTTAGATGTGTAAGTGTGTGTGAGCCAGAGTGTCAGACCGTATTGTACAAATGCAGTAATGTATGCACAGCCACATCGAGCTACATCATCGTCACATCAGCCGCCAGATGTGACATGCTGCTTAAATCGAAGTCATAGTGCGGCTCCATCAGCCCACATAGAGGGAGCACACATTGCATCTCCTCCACATTAAGTTTGCAATAACAGCCACAGTCTATGTGCTTCTCGCTGTGCTGTTTAAGCTTCTGCAAATAAAATAAACTGAATGGTTGCTGGGAGGAACTCGTAAATGCTACTGCAAAACGGGCACAGATGGAAGCTGTCACATCAAGTGAAGACGGCACAATGCAGCCGCTCACATGCAACGCTTTAATCGAAGAGACGAGGTGCAGCATGAAACACATGTCTGGTTTCAGGGCCGTTATCACCTGTTTAACATTGCAGGGGGTTTGTTTTCAAGGTAGGCCTTCATCGACGCAACCCTCAGGGGCGTCTGGGGGGAATCTCCCCCCGGAGAAACGGCTAAACTGACCATTTTGAGTTGCCGTTTTTTTCTTCTTCTCTCTCTTTTATCATTATTTTAGATTGTATATTTGACCTCTGCTTAGGCAAATTTTTTATTAATATATTTGTAGTGATTATTTATGAATCATACTATACTGGGACTATTTTCAGCTGTACTTTATTATGATTTTATGACTTTTTATTGCATACTAGGACTTTTTATGACACACTTTACCATGATTTTATGGCTTTATGTTTAATGCTTTATTCAGACCTTTTTTGACATATTTTTTTTTAAGTAATATAGTTTTTCAGAAAAGTATAGTGTCTTAAAAAAAGTGAACTCAAAACATTTTCTAGTACTGTGTCAGAAAAATGACTTTCCATGGCATACTACACTTTGACTTTATTATGACCTTTTTTATTACAAGCAGTGGTGGAATGTAATTTAGCACATTTCCAAGTACTGTTAAGTACAGTTGTGAGGTGTGTGTACTTTACTTGAGTATTCCCATTTTATGTAACATTATAATTCAACTCCTCTACATTTTGAGATAAATATTGTACTTTTTACTCGACTACATTTTTCTGTCAGCTTAAGTTACTCAAGATTTAATATAAAATATGATCATTTTAAACAGATTCATTATTTTTTTAATTAAACCTCATAACAGCATATTAAGTAGTTAAAATGATCCCCACCATGAGAAAATACTTTTGATATTTAAAGAGTACCCTTTAATGCTGCTACTATTGCACTTTTACTTACTTTACTAACTTTTGAATGCAGGACTTTTTATTGTAATGGAGTAATTCTCTAGTGCAGTATTGGAGCTTTTACTTAAGTCAGGGATCTGAAGATGCAGACAATTTTTGTGACACACAATGTTGTGGCTACACCTGAAGGAGATTTTAAGATTTGCCAGCTGTTTACTTCTGTGTGAGTGCAGATCCTGCTCAGCCCAGCACCACTCTGCTGTTTAGCTATTACAAAAGCAAGGTCATGGAATATGTAAGCGTTGTAGTGATATATTTGCCAGCAGCATCATTCTTCTCATTGAACTCTCTGGCAAGAAAGAATAAATATTGCATTTCCTAAAATGTCAAGTTTTTTTCTCTCCCCCTCTAAAGCATAGAAAGTGCAAAATGAATCACACCAACTAAAATGTTGATGATAATTTAATTGCACTTATGGCTTCCTCATGCTCCCCCATATTTTAAGTCATAAAAGATGGACATATTTCAGTCAAGATAATAAGCTCTTAATGTGCCTCCGTGGTCACTGCACTTGACCGCGCATTGGGAGGAGAAAATGTTCAGTAGGAGGAAAGAGCAATGAACGGTGTCAAGGAGGGGGGAAAAACATGCATCAGTCATTCATCATCATCATCATCAAGGTGTCTGCAGTGGAAGCTTATTCACTTTTATGGCTGAGAGACAGAAAGGGAAATAAAGCCTGGATTTATTTCAGAAGGTAGCTGTACGGACTTGATGTAAACTCGACATAGGTCCACATGTTGTCAAACAACTCAAAGTTAAAATCAGTGCTGTATTGGAATTATGCATCTTGTCAGTCGGGATCACAACTTGTGAGTCATAAATTATCCAAATCCGCCGTCATGTGTTTGATAACGACAAGCAAAGTCATTTTTTTAGCACACAAGACACAGAACTAATGAGATGCTAGTGAAATTATTTTACCACCAGTTTTGTTCAACATTTAAAACTTTCCAAAAAAAGTTGAAATGAAATTGATAAATGTTTCCTTGGCATGACAACCTCATCGATCGTAACTAAGGACATCGCAAAAATCAAACGTCCTTTCTGCCTTGTTCTCCCATTGCCGTCTCATCCCTCCGGTACAACAAAATACATCTTTTTTTTGTGAGTAAGTTGGATACCGTAGATCGCTACAGGCTAAAATCTATTCAGCCCATCACTGTACCTACCCACCAGTCAATAAGCTTGTCACGCAGGCGAAAAATTAAAAAACAGAGCATAAGATCCATCCAACAACAGCAACAACTGGGAGCAGAGAATGTAAAGATAAAGATAGGCCGGAGTTCTCCGTAACTTTGGGACACAGCTGACGGCACTTTATAATGTGCACTTTACAGAGCTTTTCATATGGGATCTATTTTTATACCATGCTTTTAGTTTGTGTATTTGACTTGTGTTGTTTCCCGTGTGTGTGTGTGTGTGTGTGTAAGAAAAGAAATGGACAAGATGGCTCAAACAATCACCAGCAACCACCCGAGGAGAAGTTTGTGTAAACAGCTTGTGGTGTCTGACATTTGCAATCATACTCATAGTGTTCATGCTGTCCTGTGAGGGCACACACACACACACACAGTTACTCAGTCATAGGTGTATACAGAGAGACAACTACGATAGAAGTGCCCTTGATATCCACTCTGGTACTTGTGTCTGCTGCGGACCAGGACCAGAAAGACTTGACTGAGTGATTCATTGCAATTGTTCCTGGATCAACGAAGAAAAGTGTTTGTGTCACTTTGTTTTTTGAAATTTCATATTTAAAGTCAAACTGGAGACAGTTATCATTACTGTTGGTCTTTGCAACCACCACTTACAGGAGAAAATAACATCTTTGCTTTGCTGGGTAGTCGCAACACAGAAACAACAACAAAAAACACTGTGTTATCTCAATACTTTACCTATCCTTTGAATATTGTATATTTCATATTAGCATTAAAGGATGTTGTGCAGTGATAACACATATCAAAATGAAATTACCAAACAAAACATAAAACGACAAGCTTTGGACTTGTCCTTCGTTTGTATATTTGTACATTTTTTCGCTTGGGAAAAGATGCAGTGAGGAGTCTTTTCTCCCTCTTAGTGCTTTCTCATTGAAAAGCATCCTTGCAGTTTGTTTGTGTGGGTGTGTATTCATGGGTGTCAGTCTGAATAAATTATCTTTGGCCAAACTAAAGTATACTTGAAATTGCCAAGTGAAGTAATATCTGAAATAGAAAACCGATTAAATGTACTTAGTTATTCAACACCAATTTGCTAACAATGAATTCGATGAACAGAACTGCTGTTGCTGCCACAGTAAATGACTATTGACAGTTAAGGGAAACATACATAAGAGTAGCTATTGATCATTATATTAAATGGTAATTACGATATGTATGGTCTGAAGAGCTTACTTTTGTAAATACAGTAGTTAACTTTCTTGAAAGGCTATAATGCAGTTTGTAAAACCTTTGATGAGCAAATGATTGGACCAACTGAAGTCCAGTAGAGAGCACTTTAAAATGCAGTTGGGTGCCAGAAACATCACAAAAGAAAGTGTTTAAAGGCATTTTTCAACTATCTTCAGATATAATGGAATATGTCAAATCCAAAGTCAGTCAATTACCTAAATTAGAGGATGGGATGAAACATATCTATGCCAAGAATCTCATCATTTAGAATATTTGACTGCTTTACCTTACTGTCAGACAGCCCTCTTGTTGAGGGCTGTCTGACAGTTGACAAGAGGGTAACTGAAGCCGTTCTTTGCCGTCAGTCCAAACTAGGGATGGAACCGTCCTATCAATAAATCCAACTCGTTCGGTTAGCTCTTCATGGTTTAGGGCTTGTGTGTAATGTACGGTTCATTCTAGCCTCAATGACTTCAGTTGAAAAGGGTTGTGTAGAAACATAAAAAAGTTATTGGAGGGTAAAAAAATGGCCTCATACCGATAACCAGCAAAACTTGTCAGTTGGCCATATGAAGTGGTGATTTCAGCTGTCGTAGTCTTCACAATGGTTTGTAAATTTGAGTGTTTATGTTGCTTGTGTTCTTAGCCATAATTTCGATAAGGCAAACATACCTTTTTTACACACTAATAAATACATAAATGAAAAGCATATTAATATCATGCAGTGTCCCCTCTCTATAGCAGAAAAATACCAAACCAAGCCAAAGAATAAGTTTAAGTTTTTCTACTTGTGTTGGTTCTCCTGCTGCTTCTCCAAACTGAAGCTGTGCTGACCCCCATTACTGACTATGGACAAGTACCTGACCTGAATACATCCAAACTATCCCTTTAAATTGGTTCATAACTTGGACAATACAGAGCTGGATATACAAAGCTAGATGTGAACTTTAACTTCACACAATATGCTATTGATTATCTCTAATTACGTAACTTAAATTTGAAAGAGAACATTTCTTCAGCCTGGAGACTGGATGAGTTCAGTTCTGCAGCATCAGACATAACTCTGTGTCCGTGACTAAAAAGATATTGCCGACCCCCCTTGTACAGGCAAAGTCCATCCCGGAGGCTGTGGTGTTAGCTTATAACCATATCCTCCCAGCATATTATATTCTCCACCAGTATTCGATCACCGCCTCAGGCAGGCAGGGGAAAAAAACAAGAGACATCTGATTGAGAGGGGAAGAGAGGAGCATGAGATAAGGAGTGACTCAGACACCAAAGGAGCGGGAAACAAACAGGAGGGGGGATGCATTTCCTGTCGCCTGTTGTGATATTGTCAGTGGAGAGTAGTAACGAAGCAGATCGTTTAGCCAGGGTGGCTCTCTAATTGTCTAGCTGACAGCAATTAGATGGCACTCGTTAAAGCGTTGCCCTCATTAGGTTACAGAGCACTCGCGGCATGAGGAGACACTGCAAAGTGTAAGTGTATCTTAAACTATAGGGCAGGGCCCAGAATTGGTGGACGGCCAAGGTGACTGCCGGTGGGTCACCATATGTCACAGTAATGAATGAGACTGGGTCTTTGGGTGACAGAACCCCACATTTGGCTGCTTGTTTGGTTAGGTTAATGGGCTAATCAGCAGATTACTCACCTGCATAAGTGGGCCTGGGGAGGTGTTAGAGAGGCTGGTAAAGGTCCACAAGGTCTTCACCAGTCCCATCCAGTGGAAAGCAGTAGATATCGGACCAGATCAGTAGAATACACAGACTGCGCCAATAGTTATCAGGCCTGTCTAATCTAGTCTTGTTTAGCCTGCATCAGATCACAGTCTGAGTCCTTTAGCAGTGTGCAATTCCAGTTCAGGCATGGTCCAGATTTGGAGTCAGCTCAGTTCATGTTATATAATGATGTGCTTTCCAGAAACAGACCTCTGTCTGAGAGTAACAGGATCCAGTCAAGGTTAGGATCCAGGATCAGCCCAGTTCAGTTCAGTTTAGCAGAATCACATTATTCCGCGTGGATTAATAGATTCGAGCCACTTAGAGCCACCCAGTTCAGTTGAAGAAAGACTGAGCCATTATTATTTCAGTGTGTAACATATGTTTGTATCCAAAACCAGACCCATCCAGACATCGTTTTCCTTTGTGATTTTATTCCCTTTCTGTTTGTGCAGTCTACCACATTGTATATCCGTGTTGAGTGTGATTATCTATGCATCTTACTGTTCAGCTATTCATTTTTCTGTCCGTTTTCCATCCACTCTGTATCTGTTCATGTGTGTCGATGCGGCTCCAGATGGGAAGAAGTTCATTCATATGTTCTGAGACACATCCACATGCCTCTTTATGCTTATTTCAAATTATCTAGGCCCATTGTATCCACTTCCACACTGATACAGATGTGTAAAAGTGGAAAATTCAGCATTCAGTTAGTGCTGTTCCAAAGCCACTTAAGATGATCACACCGACAACTGGATCCTGCAGCAACTGGCTTTGCCACGGTCGTCCAATCCAGACATGAGAACCAAGATTAGCAGTTAAAAGTAAACCAGACAGTACAGGTCTATAACCCCATGATACTCATGGAAACAAAGTAATGGATACAGTAAACAGGAGATACGGGAGAGGAGCTATAGGGCTTTTTTTCTTCAGTTTTCACCAGCTTCTCCCTGGTGGTGACGTTCTTCACATCTGCCACTCAGAACAACATCATCAGGGTTCTAGGAAAGAGAAAAGCAAGAACACAAAGGTTTGAAAGTAGAACATTAAAATGACTTTATTAGGCTGGAAGGAAAGGGACATGACAATAAGTATGTTGTTCTAAAGAGGACTATTTAAAAGTAAAGGGGTTAAACAGATAATTAAACCATCAGGGAGGAAAAGTGGGGTATCAGGTTTTGATAAAATGACAGAATACCAAGATTCTTGGAAGAAAAGATTTAACAACCGAGGTCTAGAAGACAGTTTAGCACTTAAGAAAGATGAAAAACCTGTCTGGTGCTCTCAGAGTGAGCCATCTTTAAATAGGAGACTTCAGAGATTTGGTCCAAAGTGTTCTGGACCACAAGGATTTGAGGCACAAAACTTTATTAGCCAGCTAATAAAAAAGTCAATACAGAGATTCCCATTCTCTTTAACAATCTCCCCTAATTGGGAGCTGGATCAATACGGAGAGGACAATTACCTGCATGTAGGCAGGTTCAACAAATATCCCAAAAAATGATCCTATTTTAGCATTTGAAAAACAAATGTGTCCTTTTTTAAATGAATTGCTTATCCAGGACTACTTCAGTTTGTGCATACAAAAGTAATTTTTTAGGTGAGTAAATAATTAAGAGGGGCTGAAGTCTCTGTATTGTTTGATGAAGACGCTCCTTGCGTCGAAACCAAAGTTTTGTCGCCTCAAGTCCTTGTTCTCTTGCTCTCTTGTTTTACAATCAAGCACCTGTGAGATCTGGAAAACACCAATTAGAAAACTAATTAACAAAGACCATTAAGAATACAACAGCCTTCAACATGTGTTGGTAAAGCACAATTTAACTTGAAGAGACTTTCACTTCTGTTGTTGGGTGTCCTGAGTTGAACTACACTTGATCCTACCACGGGCCGGATTTATAATATTCTCCGAGGGGACTGTTTCATTTGTTTTCATAACTTCTCCCATGACTTCGAAGTTTAAGAAAAGCTAATATTCACAGAGAAAACTTTTTGTGTGTGAGTATATTACCTCCTGAGGGAAAATGGAGGAAAATGAAACAATATTGAACTAGGGCGAGTAAAGGTTCATGTGTCATGGGTTTTTGACTTATACACAAAGCCAAACAAATGAAAAGTCAGGTTTCCTTTGAATTCTTACATAACAAAAAGGCTTTCATATGTCCCTTGGAAAATACAATCCAAACCTTTTTTTTTTTTTTCCTTTTTTTAAACATCTTAGAATCTGTTTGTCTCCCTTTGTGAGCACTGTGTGTGCAGCTGTGTAGTCTGGAGACGCAACAAATGCCGAAATAACTGAGGTCTGCTGACAAGTGAAAGCCAAGAAGTGCGGTAGCTCGTAGATTGATGGAGCTGCACTTGCCGTGGCAGTATATTGCCGCAGCTGTTATTTGTAATGTGTATGTTTGTCAAGAAAGCATTTCTTAACTGTATTTGTCAGGAGGAATATTTCTTAACTGCATTTATGTACAGCCAGGGCTTATTGTGTCAGTTTAAGAATGAAGCAGAGTCTTCTTAATGCCTCGGCCTGTATTCATCCATCACAACCACAGCACATCACCACTGTCTTCTCCTCCATCATCCTCCACTCCTCTACCCCTCTTCTCCTCCATCACCCTCATGCACCACGCAGATGGATGAAGGAGATGGGGTGATGCAGAGAGGAGAGAGGAGGAGGTGGTACGTGGAGACGATAACGCAGCGAGCGTGGTGAGGAGATGGATAGAAAGAACACAAGGAATAAAAAATCACCACACAAACAAAGGTGTTATAAATTGAAAACAGACAGGGGAGAGGAGAGGTAATACAGGATTAAAGGGAAACAGTATATGTGCAAACAGAGCATTATAGAAAAGGGATGTGCCAGCACAAGGGAGACAAATGGAGGGTATTGGAAATGAATACAAATTAGAGAATCAAGATACATCGACAAAGAAAGACAACAAGTGAGATGAGGAGAAAAACATAAGGAGAGGCATCATTAAGAGGAAAAAAACAGGGGAAGGATAGAAATAAGAAGGCAGACAACAGATACAGAAAAAAATCTAAAGGGATAATCAATAGAGATAGAAAGAGGAGAAAAGAGAGGAAAAGTTTCAAGGACAAATGGAACAAATGAAAGTATCAGTTCAACAGCTTCACAAAAAACTCAAATCCTCTAGTGGTAAATAGAAATCAGAAAGGTTTTCAGTGCTCAGATTTTGAGATGCTTGTCCCTGAGATTCCTCCCTTGAACCCAATCTAATAAAAATACATGGACTTGTTTGTGTTGCTCACTATATTATAGAGAAAATATATTTTAAAATAAAATCGTAATTAATGTCCACAATACTCTAGATAATGATAAAAAACCTCTTGTCAAGTTTGGAAATAGGAATTATTTCCTCAGCAGACAGCAATGAAAAAGGTTAATTCTTCAAGTGCTGTAGTGATTATTTTCATCAGTGATTAATCTGCTGATTGTAATTATATACTGTATATAATATCATGTCTCCGACCCCAAAGTGACACATTCAGATGGTTTGATCAAAACCAAAATAATCCGTTTCTGAAGGAAAAGCATCAAATCCTCACATGAGAGATGCTGGAATCAGTTAATATTTTCCATTTTTTTGCTTGAAAAATGTGTGAAACATGAATTAAATGAAATATATCAATAAATCTACTACTTAATATAGGTTTTTCTATGTTGTGAGCACTACTGGGGAATGGAGGCAGGAATCTCAAAACCTCACATCACAAAACCACTAGAGGAAAGTCCAATAAAAAGGTTTGAACTGACCCAACCAGAAAACAATAAACCCTCCAAAGTAAGGGTCAGGTGGCAGCATGCTACACAGGAGTGAGGCTCCAGTAGGGACAGACAGGGAAAAGGGAGAAACTGTAGAAAGACTACAGGGAATAAAATCCAGGGGGTGTTCAGTTTTTAAGTGCCAGTCATTACTCTTTGTTTGTAGTGTTGGCGCGCTCTCTTTGTGAGGCCAAGAGACCTTCAGATCTTAAAGTCTCTCCATTCGACACTATGAGGCCGCCTGTCGTCTGCTGCTGGAGGCGTCCAAGACACAGAAAGAGAGAACAGAGATGGAGAAAGAGAGAAGGAAACGGAGCCAGAAACAGCAGAAGAATGAGAGAGAGAGAGAAAGAAAAAGTGAGAAAAAAAACACTGACACAGATGCATTAAAACAGCACAGAAAACCGTGGGGAGAGGGAGAGGAAGCGAAAATGTAAGGACAGTCAGAAAGCTGGAGAAGACAAAAAGACAAGAGAAAGTGACAGAGAGAGCTTGAGAAACACAGCAGGGAGGGAGAGAGAGAGAGAGAGAGAGAGAGAGAGAGGGAGGGAGATTCCACGAGATGAATTCCGAGAGACAGACGGCAGTGAAGAATGAGGCCGGGCATACGGGATGACACTGAAAGGAGTGATGATAGATTAAAATACATGGAGGACAGACAGGCTACAGGGTCATGGATGGGCCATGGGGAGAACACACACTTGCACTTCACACAGAGTCACACACATCCTTGTGTTATCATCGACTATTTTCCTATCTGCTCTAACCTTGTGAGAGCATTTGCACTGGCTCAAGGCGGTTAAACCTTGTACATAACAACACACAAATGCATGCACTCGCCTGCAGGGATTTGTTCGCTGAGTTTGCGCACACACACACACATACACAAACACTTGCTTTGCTTGCTGTGAGGACACTGTAGTGACTTACATCCATTTCAAGAAGGATCGTCCTAAAAATAACCGTAATGTAAGTCTTAACCCCTTGAAATGAATGGTTTACCTCGTGGTGACATGTTATCTGTCCCCCTATTATACATTTTACACACACAAGCACCTTCAATTACTGGTTGCATGCTGTTGACTTAATAGCACTTTGGTTAATATAATCATAATATGTTTATCAGTAATTATATGCTTGAGACAGTAAATGCCCAATTTAGTAGATTTACAAGCTGCCTCTGAGTGCCAAAATGTTCTTTACAGTGTTGTAAAGATTAATCGTATCCTCCCATACCAATACATAAGAGTTTTCTTCATCCTAGTATGACTGTACTCTAAAGAATGGGGAGACAATATTAGGGGAAGATATTTTGCTTATTTCCAGGTGCATACAGGTATTTCCCATTTTCTCTAACACACGTGTACACGCCTAAATGTTTAAAAACATTTATTTTGGCTTGTGAGAAAAAATTGATGAACCTTTGCAAAGGCAGTTCTCAGGTTGTGGATGGAGATAAGCTGGGGTGGATTCTACTGAGCTGGTATTTGACGTAGTAAGAGAGCAGTGGTGGAAGAAGCATTCAGATCCCTTACATAAGTAAAAGTTACTCCACTACAAGTAAATGTCCTGTACTCAAGTAAAAGTGCAAAAGTATCAGCATCAAAATGTACTTAAACTATCAAAAGTACAAGTACTTGGATTACTATTTTTCATGCATTTATGTAAGCAGTAATTTACTGTTGTTGAGGTAGGGCTAATTTTAGCTACTTAAATACTTATGTGGTTTAATTTGTTAACACACATAATCATTTTAAATTGATTATGTTTTTTCATGTTGAATATTGGCCTGAAAAGGAACTAAAGCTGGGAGCTAAATTTAGTGAAGTAAAAAGTACAATATTTGCCTCAAATGTAGTGAAGTTGAAGGTTAAAGTGACATATGTGGAAATACTTAAGAAAAGTCCTCAAAATTGTATTTAAGTACAGTGTTTGAGTAGATGTACTTAGTTACACAACCCACAAAAAAACAGTCTGCGCTGTCTTTCTTGTGGGGTGGGCGGGAACTCCTGATACTCAAGCACTCAACTTTAGAAGGTTCAGGAGAGGATAATGAGGTTAAAGTGAGTTTCCCACAAAGTTATTGTCTCTTTGGTGTAATATTGCTGAGGCAGAGGGATACAGCTGAAACACAAAGATATAATTTCACTCTAAAAAGACTGACTCTGGGAGATGTAGACTTTATTTGTCTAACTTAAACTGCTGAAAACTGATATTTACTTCACTTTCTCTTCAAAATGCACTTTTGCAGTGAGGAATGTCTTAGTTTCTTACATTAGTGTAGGAAAGGATCACTTTAGCCCCAGTAGGAAAGATTACAGGAAGCAATAACTCCTTCAATATGAGTCTCTCACTAAGACGCTTGGAAATACACGAACCTGTCTGAGGCAAAATGCCAATTTCTTATTATGTAACTTTAAGGAGACGTGTTTTTTTAAAGCAGATCCCACAAAAATATTATTGAACACATTCAAAAGCAAATTCAAAATTATGTACCCAGTTCATACATATGAATGTGCACAGAGCAGTCTATGAAAAGCAAACAAACAAACAAAGACCTATCACCCACAATGTGCCTATTTTCTCATGTTGGGTTACATATTTGACAACTGTGGGCCTTTAATGGGGCCTCTCTGTGTATCTGTCAGTTGCTCTGTTCCTCAGGCGCTCTGACTCACTGCGGCTCTCTCTCTCTCTCTGATCAGATCAATGTTGCCTTTCTCTGCAATGCAGCAACCAGTGAAACACATCACAGACACAGCTACACCCTGAGAAACCCCAACAGCCTCTGTACATACACATGAGTATTACCCCTCATTGTAGGTTGCCCTCAAAGTGCCAATGATCCTAGAATCAAAGCAGAGGAAACAAAGAACACAAAGGCCAGCGGTAACTTTTCCCCTCATGGGTGAAGTGTCGAAATGAGAACTACAATAATTGTGTTGTTTGTCCGCCTCGTTGTGGTTTGGGATGTTCTTTAGGAGCCCCTTTGAGTGACACGTTTCAGTCAGTAAGACTGAGATGAGGTTAAAGCTGATAATTAGGCCTATAGGGGGGATGTTTGTGCATATGGTGGCATCTCAGTGCGACAACAAAGTAAAATGTTTGATGCACAATTCTACAGCCCTAATGAGCACTTCTCAACTGCTCTGCTTTGTATCTCTAATCAAACTGTCAGAGAAGAAGCCCTCAAAGAGCTTCAGAGGTGAGAAAAACAACTAGGAAACAACTTGTTTCACTATAAGCCAATTAATAGGCAGCGGCCTTTAAGTTAGTACTTGACACCATCAAAATCTTAACAACTCTTCTTTCATATAATAATTATAGACTGCGATATGAGCAATTTAATTAGCTATAAATGTCCGGCTGACTCCCAATCCAGCACAGTTCACAGAGGTGAAAACTTTCCCTGAACTTGCCGGCTAAGCTGCTGCGCTCTGCACAGATCCTCCCTGCTATCAACGTGAGGCTCAATGACACCTCATTTCAACCCATTCACAGAAGCCAATTGAATGACATATCAGCTGCTGATAAAGACCGAATTTGTTCTAATGAAACTCCCATTTCCTGAGTGGATTAGTGTTAAAGGGGAAGTGCGCTTGTGGGAGTGGGTTTAGTACAGGGAAAATCGACACCAGTAGAAAAGTCACACGCTCTTGTGGATTCATATTATTATTACTGCACTATTGAGCATTTCGAGCGCTCTTTGTGAGCATGTGCAATTCACTTCAAAAGTTTGAATCAGTGGAACCAGAGCGCTATTACATAAAAAGTAGGTTTTATCTAATAGCCTTTGCTGGCAATGACTGAGTTATATAAAAGCGATTTTCCATCAGTATCTTGCATGTTAAGGAAGAAGTATATCATCATACTGTAATTGTGCAGCGCTGTGCTTTTACTCTCATGCTTTCTGCACTACTTGAGTAATTTAAATGCACTATTATCACATTTTTACCCTCAAAAGTCTGTGCCTCTCTCCACGACCAGCTTTCTGACAGCTATTTTCTGCTTGTAAAAATACTGTTTTTCCAGCTGACACTAAAGGTTGATCTACAGGCAGACAAGAGATCAAGAGATCTCAACTAGTACTAATAGTTCTGAAGCTGGAAATTAACCAACTTCTGTGCAGGAAAAAAAAAAAATTGATTGTGACTTCACTCAACTTTAGCCTGTCACTTACACTCACTGCAACATCTTAAGAAAATAGTTTTGGTACCAGCACATCCTTGAGTTTTTTAATTTCTCAGGGGTTAGTCAGGTTTCATCACAGCAATGCTGTGCAAGATCATCCAGCCTTCCTTTATTGATGTTTTCTTACCCTTTTCCTTATTTTTTTAAAACATATTTTAGCATTTCTAATCATCGTGGAGAACTTTAGTATGCTGCATGCATTAACTTTATGTTGCTGGTTGAGTGCCTGCACTGTTTACTGGTATACATCAACACCACCCTGCTTTTATTGGTTGTGTGGTCTTCTCCCTCCACTACCACAGCCCTCTCTTCTTACAGCTTCTTATACTGCAGTATATACATTAATAATAGTTGTGAATGCATCAGTTGCCTTGTGCATTATGTATACTATTATTCCTTGGAAATGATATGTGTCTGCCGGATTCTGCTCTCTTACCCCCAGAGGAGTGCGATTATGCTCCTCCTGAATCTAAAGCAAGCTGCTTGGATTTTTAAAGAGGACACCCTAGGGGGCTGAATCTGAACTGTAAGTGTATACAGCTGTCTAAACATACATATGCTGTAGTAAAGCTTTAACCTGATCAAGAGAAGTGCCTGTACAGCTCACAGGGGTGTCAAAATGCACTTTATTTAACTTTTTTTCTTTTTTCTTTTTTTTTATTTATTTATCGAGAAAGAAACACATGAAATAGAATATTCACACAAAAGACACTTTTAGATCACTACAGCTAATGTCTGGTGCTTTTAGAAGTCCCTCCAGTAACTTTACAGTGTCTTCTACACAGTGTAACAACCATTTGTGACACCAAGGACGGTGCACAGATGTATTAAATGAAAGACAAAATAATTGCAAATCTTTAATTTCCCTTGTGATGGCATTTTTATAAAGGGGGGGAATTAGTGTCTGGATTTCTTCCAGTCTGGTATTGAACTTACGCCAACCTTCAATAGCCCTTCTTTTGTGCTGAACCAACTTCCCTTATTCACTCTGAAGCTGTGAAGGTTGGGTCATTCTAAATGGAAAGCATACCTTGTCAGGGTGCTTAAAGTCTAATGGTTTGTAGCACCCTAATGGAAGACACACAAGGAACGCCAACTGGAATAATGTTAGTTTGGGCCGCGATAGGTGATCCCACTTGCATTACCAAATCCCTCTTTCCTCTGACTCAGAGCCACAAAGAGTTTTTTTTTAGCTGCTGACACAGTGTTACTAACTATGCATGAGAAAAAAGGACCCAAAAGTGCTGTTTCCAACAAGGTCACAGCATCAGGCACAATCACTTGTAAGCAAAATACTCAGTAGTTTCCTGAACTACTTCAGCTGCTCACAGTTGAAAAATCTTTGAGTTACCTTCCTACATAACATATATGTATCTTCCAACAACATCTTCAACCTAAAGGACAGAATAGGTAGTTTGTCAAGTGACAGTTATGTAGAAACCTTTTGTTTTCACATGTGGCACAAACCCCTTCTACTGGGAGAATGTCTGACATCTGTTTGATCCATCCACCACCACTCCCTTGCGTCCTGAGTGTGACTTCTACCATATATACCCCGCATTGCCTTCATTCAAGATTATTACAGCCGCTAAGGGCAGTGGAGACAGTCTAAAACTCATATATGGATCGTATTTTGCTGCCTGTACAAATGAGCTGTCCTAGGGTCGTTTTTGTGGGGTAAACAGTCTTCTATCTTCCATTGTTTGGAAGCTTGGTAATTGGCAAGAGCAGAAAACAAAATCAATGAGCTTGGAGGATGTTGGGTTGCAGGTTAATTCCACTGCACTGTAGGAAGGTTAATTCAAGATTTGTTTGGTTTCATGTGAAATAAAAGAGTAAAACCTTTCTCATGCAGAGCGAGAGACGCTGTGATCTGATTCGTCAACAACCATAGAGAACTACGACTTCCACTGCTGCTTCAGCTCTACAGACAGAACACGTGTTTCCTCCACTGTCTCTCTTACTATCTTCACAGTGCATGAGGATGGCATCTCTCTTATTCATTCTCTTGTTCACACTCACTCAGTTTCTCACTGTTCCACTCTCTGTTATTATCTTGCTCAATTTCACACCCTCAATTGCACATTGTCTATTTCTCATCCTCCATGTCTTTCTGTTGGACTGTATTTTTTCTTTGTTCTCCATTCTGGGTAGTTCCCTGCTCTTTTTTTATCAACTTTTTCAGACTTTTTTTCCCACCTCTCTGAAATGCTTCCCTTTCGCTCGGCTGCTTGCTTCCTCTATGTCTATCTCCCTATCTGTCTCTCTACTACCTGCCAGTTCCTTGGGGGAGGTGGGCTCTTTGGCGACAGATGGCGGCCTGCTTTTCATCTCAATGGCGACCCTGGAGGAGAAGCGGGCCTTGGTGGGCGAGAGCAACTCCTCATTGGCCAAGGAGTCAGTCCTTGTCATTATGCTCCGTCCACTGCTCGCCTCCTCGACCAATGCCACAGTGTCTCTCAGAGTGTTGCTAGGCGACATGGCTCGTGACGAGGCTAGCGCTTGGTCGTCCTGACTGTCAGGCATTTTTGAAGCAGAGCGAGGGAGGACTTGGACCTGGCCGCCTCCTCCTTGTCCGTTGCTCTGCGGCCTTGGCGCTGTTGCCGCAATGGCTGCTTTTCCGTGTCCTGACCCTTGGTGGCTGTAAACTTTATATCGTATCATTAAGATGATGATGAAAACCAGCACGGAAGCAACAATAATCCCTCCTATGATGATGATCATAGTGCCACCCAGGAAGTGGCTGTGCAGTGCCTGGCACTGGCTGAACTCCGTGTCCGTGGTGAATGACAAACAGCCCAAAGGACGGGTTGCAGTCAGTGATGTGATGACATCATCAAACACGGCCAGGACACAAAGATCGTAGTTGCGTCCAGCGGCGAGGTCTCGAACCAGGAAGTCATTGCTGCTGGATGGAATCATCCTGCCAAAGCAAAGACAAAAGAAACAAAGACATTAGTGTCAGGAAATTAAATAACTTTAACTAATTAATAAACATGAATCCGAACAAACTTCATTTCATGGGTCTGTAAGTTTGGAATAATAATTGTCTTTTGGAAATACAGTTTGGTAGAAATTCTAGGCAGAAACAGAGACAGCCGTCAATGGATCCACTTCTAATACATGAATTGCTGCCATGAACTACAGTCTTGTGCTCTAGTCAGTGTACAGTAGATAAGCTGAACATTCGAAAATGTTAAATTTGTTAACAGGCAACAATACAAATATGTTATTTCATATTCGAAGATTTCTGGTCACCATTTGTAGGCTGAATAGTATCGGTAGATCATTTTTTAAGCAGGCTTTGGTCAGCTGCAGGTAAACATCCCATGTGGAGAGCAATCTTGGAGCCCAACAGCGATGGGCAACGATTTAGCTCTTTAGTAGCTACGCTAACTTTGCTAAACTGGCTACTTGTGAAACTCCAGCTCCATTTGTTGTAGCAGATGCAGAATGCAAACGCCAGTAAACTGACTCAAGGCAGATATTACATTTGAAGAGCAGTTTAATCATCACAGGTTAAAAGCTGACCCCTCTGGGTCCTGGACATGTCTATATAGTCCATCTGTGTTTGTGTCTATGCATGTGTGCTTGCATGTATGTGTACGTGTACTCTTGGCATCTAGATATTATGTTTGGGGCAGCTATACTCTGACTTCCTGTTATTGAGTATAACTCTGGCTAGAGACTTTGGCTCTGTCATAATAGAAATCCCATAATTTAGTTAACAGAGATGTATCATGCATTCTCATGCCTCAAGTTGCATGGAAGTGACATTCTTGGCCCAAATATCCGTTATCCAGATATGTGCTGGGTATGACACAGCGTGCTATAAAAGGAGCAGACAAGCTTCAATTAGAAAGTATTTTACTTTGAATAGATAGCTCAACAAAATTACAGATAAAGAAATAACTAGCTCCAGGCTGAGCAGTGTGCCCTGGAGTCCACCTGTACTTCACTACAGCAGGGTTAGATATCAAACCACCGGGGGTTAGCATAGACAAGATTCCCAGGAGGTGTTAAGTTGCTGTTTAAATTGTGTAACTGTGAAAGGGAAGCAGTCCGGCTATTATTTCACCTGCTGAATCATGTCACAATATCTTGCAACAATGCTCTCAATGACATTGCACGGTGGAGCTGCTCTCATAGAAGCAAACAAACTAACAACTGGCATCAAAAAGCCAACACACCTGCCAACACAAACCTGCCCTCTCCAACTCTGTGTGTCCACTCAGCAGCACACTGTACCATTCAAACGAGCAATGTCGACTCAAAACACACAGACACACACACACACAAATAAAGCTCCTTTCCCAAAATGACTTATGACTACATCTGGTTGTATTGCTCCCTTGTATTCTGTCGTGTGCTATTATATGAAAGCTGAAGCGGTGACACATGCACCATCACCATATATTTCCATGCGGTGCCGCCTGTGGCACAGCAGCCACCTCATCGTTCTTATTTCCCCACAGAGTTAGAATTCATAAGCCTGCGATCTGACAAACACTCACACAGATCCATCCCCCACAGCTGCAGGAATCATCATTCTCTGATTAAACGCATTCCTGATTCTTACCATTGTCAACTTCTATCTCAGTCTTTCCCGATGTAAATGCCATAGCTCTAGTTTTTCCTTGGCAGTACGCTTTCCTGGGGGAAATCCAGAGGGGGAAAATCACCCAGGTAAACAGGAGCAATGCTTTTTCTGTGTTTTGCTTTCTCTCTCTTCCTTTTGCTTTCTCTTGGGGTCTTCAGAGTAACTAGCGGAATTGTCAACCACCCATATGTCATTGCTGCATTTTATCTAAATCACATTTCCCTTCTGGTTCATTCACATTTTCCCCCATGTACTGTAAGTCTTTCTGCCTGTGCCCATCCCTCCCCCATAAATGTATTTCCACCTCTGCGCCTAGACAGACAGGCTTTGTAATATAGTCAGAGTGAAATAGAACTGATGGGAGGCTAGTGTGTGTGTTTATGTGTGTGTGTGTTTGTGAAAGCCAGTGGGCAGCAGGGTATTGGCTGGCCTAGTCTCAGTGCCAAGCTCATCGATGGCATTGAACCACCACCAGGAAGTATATCTTGGCAGATAGCTCTGTGTGTATTTCTGTGTGTGTGTGTGTGACCTTGTGTGCGGCTGTGAAGTCTGGTGTGAAAGGATCCCTGGACTGAGTTCTTAATAGGAATCGAACCAGGAAACTTCAACTGCCCTGATGTCTTGCCGAAGGGTACCAGTGTGATTTGAAAGCAGAGCTGGACCGGTGTTCCCATAAGCAATTTCAAAAAGGAGTATTGAAAGAAAAAAAGTATATATCATAGAAAACAGTACATCTGTCCACCTTATTAAACTTCAAAAACCTACAGACTAGGAGGTTTCCTAACTGTGTTTGAGCACAATGATGCCATGGCTGTTTGTCTCCTTTCTCATCTTTGCAGGGAGACAAACTAAATCATAGTTTATTAGGGGAGAAACTTCAGGGAAATCAGTAGGAGACCAGGGCCGTCCTTCACTGAAATCCACAAAGAACATATGGGCCTCTAATCCGATATCTGCAGTCTGACACACTGTTTCCCACTTTACCAAGTAACTTATTGCTTAAATATACACAGTACTTCTGCGGTTTGTAAGAACACGAGCTGTGTTTGTCACGATGCAGCCTGAGGTGAGTATAAAATGCCCTTTAGAGCCTCAACATCAGACTCAAAACATGTTATGTGAAAATCGTGACCGAGTCTAATTAAATTGTCATGGAGACAGAGAGAGAGAGAGAGAGCAACATGTGACTTTAACACCTCTGGTGCTAACTTTGCATCAATTTTCACAATATACATACAGTTGCTAGTAATTAAGAAGGAGTTCAAATTAAAAACTGTTCTTTTGGAACTGCATTTGAATGTTGGACTCAGTATGTAACAAATACACTTTTATATTTTGGAGCAATTACTGAGCAAAACAGATGGGATCCCACTGTCATCACTTGAAAATGCAGGAGGTTATGTGCATGTGAATGCATAATATGTAGGCAGCGGGACAAGATTTCGTATCCGAAGCATTCTGGTTACCATTAGTAGTCCATTTTTACTACGAGTAGTAATGACCAATCACCTTTGAGTGGGCTGTGGTTGAATACATGTAAACAGTCCACATAGAGACCAAATGGGGTTGAATGCATTTGGCTATGATGTTCTTGCAGGTTTTCATAGCCTTATAATGTTATTCAAGACGGATCATATTTGTTTTGTATCATGTTGTAGTGACAGTGAAGTAACAAGAAGTAGACTGAAAAACCAGAAGTCGCATGTCTGTCGTAGCAGTTTTCACTTGCACATCATTTACCTTTTTTATTTTATATTATATTGCATGTAATTCATATGCTTATATCTGTTTATAGGGATTATCTGAAATGTCGTCTGGGCCTATTGTGCTGTAAACAATGGCCAGCGAGGAAAAGTGGAGGACTTGGCCTCGGTCAGACTGATAGCCGATGGTTTCCAAGATTGGCTTGTGATTCATTTTCATTTGATATAACACAAGCTTTCCCCAAAATAATATCTTCAATAAGCATTCATCATCTGCATTAGGCATGCAGCTCTCCTCTTGTCCTTGCTCACGCTGGCTGTGAGTGTCTACTCTTGGCATAAATCTGTAAACCCCACACACCGCTGGACTTGGTCAGATGCCAGGTCATAAATATCAATTATGTTAACACCGAAGCAGCTAGGATCAATCTAATCCAACCAGATTGGGAGAGACTGAGTCAGTGAACCCTTTAACACTACCCAGATAATCTTTTGCCAACTATCAGTGTTTCCTCCAAATACAAATTTCTCCTGCAATTGTAAAGAGAAGCGAATCCGCTGGAAATCAGCGTGGAAAATCCCCTGGTCTGTCCCCCAGCCTGTGAGTGCTCAGTTCTTAATCGGAATCAAACCGGGGAACTTCCGCTGCCCCGAGGCTTTGCTAAAAGGCAGCACATGAACCGGAGAGTGTGTGGGTGGAATCAGGTGGAGGGAATTCATGGGGGGGATGTTATACCACCACCACCTGCCTTGTTAAACTTGAAGGATCTGAGCAGAATTGAATGCTTTAATGCTTACTTGTGTACATGCATTTTTACTATTTTTCTACAGATGTTTTCCTTCATAATTCACCCGGAATGACTCAAAAAGTCAGTTACAGAACACCTTGGAGCAATGGATTTATATTCTTGCTCAAGGACACTTCAGCAGTTAGTCTTCCTATCCACCCCATACACTGTCACCAGATGTACTAAAATGATTGCAGCAACTTCAATTACTTTTAATAAAATCTACATATGGCATTTAATTTGCTCGCTGGCCAGCATCTGTTTGTGTTTTGTACATCCACAGTCTTACAGATGTGTGAGGATTGATGGGCGATATTCTAACCGATCAATAATTAACTGTGGTTGGGAGTTTTGGGTCTTGTGCAAGTGTGTCATGACTTTTTCTTAAAAAAAAAAAAAAAAAAAGGGACAAGGACTGCTGGGCAAAGCAGAAATGGTTCAGCAAGCCCATTTGACACTGCAATCATACTGGATGATTTATTCAGTTAATGGGTTCAACCACGGACACACACGCTCACACACACTCAGGGAGAGTTAAACAGCTTAATGGATTCCTCCACAACTTAGATTCAAAGACACACAGAGCTACTGAGCCAAACTAATGGTTTGTACCATTCTGCCACTCTCTCTCTCTCTCTCTCACACACACACACAAACTACACAAACAGATCAACAGTCAGTTGTGTTTTTTCATTCCTCGGTTTATCCTCACACCCACAGGCATGCATGCACATGCACATTGAACGTGCTCCCACACACAGCCGAAAAGCTCATTCAAAAACACAAACAGATAAACTATCTCACTGTTTGAATTGAACAGATTAGTACATGCAATGCAATCTGGCTCTATGTTCACATGCGCAGAAATACTGCAAGCATGACAATAGCCTGATTAATGTGTTTAAATGATTGCATAAGCTGACAACTCCTCAAAATAATCCTGTCCCCCCCATTTATTTATTTCTTTAACAAGGCTGTTGACACATGATTGCTAACAAAAGCTTTGATTAGCATGAGCCATTATTTTCCTCAGAGAGCGATCGCACCAAACATTGAGGCACTGTCACTTTCGACACAGTTTAGATTTAACACCTTGCTGCTGCAGTAGAAGTGTAAATTATTTGAACTTTTTTAAAAATGTGGCAAATTCCAGTGTGAAATGGTTTCAGTCCTGAACTGACCTGCATGCACAAAGGAACCCAAAGACATCACATGCAGCAAATTGTTGTGTAGAAGTAAACATGGAGGCCACTAAAGTCTGTGTTTATGGTTTTATGTAATTAATGTTGATATGCAATGGAAGCCGGGGAATTTGGGAACAGATAATAAGGACAGAGAAACAGAGAGTCAACTTTTTAACTGAGGCTTTTTGTGGGACAATGCAATGCAATGCAGCACCCTCTGTACTGAGATAATTCTGCATATGTAGTTGGAGCAAGAAGTGGTGGGATGGATAATTCCTTCATTGAACAGATTTCATGCAAAATTTCAGAATGTTTTTGCTGAATTGTGAAGATTGTCAATCTAGAGAGACATAAAGTCACATTAATTCCAATATGGCTGGTTGCATTGCCAAAAACATGAGTCCTGTATCAGATTTTGGATTTATCTGATTTGGGCCACTTCTTGCCTGCAGTCTGAATGTAGCCCAAGATGCTGAAAACATGTTTGTTTTTTTAATTTATGTAACTGATGCACTTTAATATCGTGGTTACTTGCTCACATTTTTCTTGGCATGTTTTCAGATATTAACTCTTTAAATGCTGGTCACGTGCTTCCTCTCTTTATTTCTCATTTTTATTTCAACCGGATTTTTTCACTCTGTGACTTCCACAGACTTCAAATTAGTGACATTTACAAAGTTGTCTTTTCTCTCTGGACAAATTTAGTCTTTGAACTCGTAATAATGGCCATTAATACAAATTGCACCCAAATTTCAACCATGACTATTTTTAACCTCCGCTGGGAGCCCAGTGACATTTCACAATGACCAGTTGGAACTGGGGAGCACGGCCTCCTCCCCCTGTGCTGTGACAGAGCGCAATCTGTCGCAGCACATGCATCATCCTGAATACTGAACAGCTATGGTAATGTTTCCGCCTCTGCTTATTTTTCAGGTGTGATCTGGTTCTGAGAAAATTGTTTGTCGGTGTGTTTTGTAACCATCAGAACCTATTTTCTCATGTATCTCTACATTTGAACAGAGAATACACTATATATTGACATGCTTCCTCCCCCTTCATCGGCTTTCATTTCTTGGCTTTTCATCTCCGCTTTCAACACCACTGCAATCGAACACTAGTAATTACTGTCAAGATTGCTGTCATTTCCCCAGGTTATTCCTTGCCTGTTTGCCGCAAAGCACACCTTAAGTGTGCTTATTCACCATCTAACTGCTTGATCGCTGCAGAGGAATGCAATAGAATAGAATTTGCATACTTCTCTCTACAACTAGACCATATCACAGGCTATATATATCGCTACCTAAGGGCTCCCACTTTTAAGGGTTGTTGAGACTGTTGTATTTTGTATTATGTATGCACATATTGTCTCTGTCCCTGGATGATCTGATTTTCCCATACCTTACTTTCAGTATGGGGTTCAGTTTGGGCCTATATGCATGCCTGTATGTGTATGCATATACACGTTTTCTTGTGTGCACAAGGTGCTATAGAAATGTGCTGTAATTCAATTTCTCAAACTGTTGTTACATGTATACATATTTGGACATATCTCTATTTACTTCAAATGTATGTCTATACAATTCTATTTTTATTTCTATATTTACACATCCATTTATGTCAATGTTATTTCTATACATCACATGTCTTATTTTTTACTTGTACATATCTCTATTTACATATTGTTGTATATTTAGTGTAGCATGCTTTTTTAATATTTATTTACTAACAGGCTTTCTATTTCTTCTAGAGCAGCAACTGTAACATAAGTAGAAAAGTTCCTTCTGAGAGCTCTAAATTCTGCTCTTCTGTAAACTAAATTGTTCTAAAGTCAGTTTTTCAACTAGGCGGTTACAAACAATGTTAACCAAAAGATATAACCGTAATACAATGAACATGCACAAAGTGACAACCTTTATACCTATATGTGCTTTAATGTTCAGGCTTCAAAATTGCTTTGTTACTGTAAGGAAGTTACTTTAAAACCACTTAAATTGTCTTTTGAAAATCACATCAATTAGCATCACCATATATTGCCCATCATTTTAAAAAGGTGGCTCAGGAGGTAAAGCGGTTGTTCTTTAATCACCAAGTCGGCGGTTTGATCCCTGACTCCTCCTGTTCGCATGAGTGAGACACCGAACCTCATGTTGCTCTCTGGGTGCTTGACAGCGAGCCGCTGCTACTAATGCTGAGGCTGTGTTAAATGTAGCGGTATAATTTTAAACGCGTATGCCAGCAAACAATAAAGGTAATCAAAGGTAAAAGTAAAGTTATAAAACGTAAGGGTAGGGTTACAGGTTTCATTCACAAGACTGAGAGATGGCTAAGCCTATCACACTTTATCATGGATTTCACTACATTGTGCAACCCATAACTGACAAAGACAGAACCAAGCAGTAAACCCAATATTAATACTGGTATACAGCTTTATAGTCTTCCTTCAAAAACCCATGGCTGATGTTCTAGTTTCTGTATTTTTTTTTCTTTTGCAGTATACAAAAACAAACTTTGGCAGGCTTTTAAAACATTATTCAAACTGGAAATATCGCTTCACAGTTGTATGCCTCTGCCAAACAGCCATGCTGCAGTTTAAATCTGTCCAGACTCATATAGCTATGGGTGTAGATAATGCTACAACTATGGATGTTGCCGCTAAGCTCCACATATTTTTAAAAACTGGATGTTGGACACACATCTTTAACCTGACAGCACAGAAAATATATACAATCACTACAGTTTTAAGGTGGACGGACAAGATTCATGTCAATTTAGTATCCAACCAATTTAAGTCACAGTGAAGAATTTTTGGACATTTTTGTGAAATTTTGTCAAACAGGATTATACAGTTATACTGTCCAATAGGACACTTATGCATTGTTTTTAAAGAAGTTACTGAGATATCACATTCACAATGGAACAAATGTGAGGTCACAGTGACCATGACCTTTGACCTTCAAAATCAAATTAGTTTATCCTTAAGTTCAAGTGTACATTTGTGCCAAGTTTGAAGAAATTTCTCCTAGCCATTCATGTGAATTTGTGTTCACACACACACAGACACACAGACACACACAGAGACACACTGGTTTTGAATGCAAGGCACAATGGCACAACAGCTGCCATTGTATCCGTACAGCAGAGGTGCAGTCAGTCCCAGGCTCCTGAAGCCCTTGGTGTCCGTGGCCAAATGGCATTAATAGATGCTAATAGACCTGTTATCAGCAGCTCTACTCTGTTAGCATGTCATTATTGTCTTGTCTCAAGCGAGAACAGTGATGGGTTCGTTAGAGACGCTTGTTACAACAGCAGACTGACGAGGGGCGCTGCACCGCTGAGTCCTGAGTGTGTGCGCATGTTCCCCATCTGAGTGCGGCTGACATTTCCATGCCCGCTGCAGATATGTATTCTCACGTGCACATCTGTGTCAGTGCATGAGCCTGACATTTTCATGCTGTCTGCATTCAGTTATGCTGACTGACGGGTGGAGGCTTTGTTTGTAAATACTGTCCATCAATCAGCCCTTGGGCACTCAAAATGCACATGCACATATCCATGCACACACACACACATATGAGATGTCATGAAGTCACATCCGGAGCCCTGGGTTCTGACTGTTGATCTAAGCAAAACGTCAAGTGAATATTTATGATAATGTGCCCTGGCTCTTATAAATAATTTAATGTGCCAATTATTCCTCCAGTGCAGGCTCTACAGAGTAGAGGAGGGCAAAGGGTTGACAGCAAAGTCCCTGCAACACACACACTCTGTCCATCCCGGCAGACGCACTGCAAGAAATTACACAAAATGTGTCACTGAATTGGACATGGAGGGGCGGATTGATGGATGTGCACAGCTACATTAAACTTCAGATCACAACACAGGATTTCTCAAACAAACAAAGCTATCTGCCAGTGCAGTGACATTACTTATTGAAACAATTCGTTATTCAAAACATGAACATTTAATAATAAAATCACTTTCGGAGCTTGTCATTTTTTGCAAAACAGAAGTAGCCATTAGGTATTCACAGGACCCAGGGGACAAAATGTGATGTTACAAGCTCTAATTATGAAAATAAGTGCCACATAATTAAAAATTCAGTGTTGACTTCCCCTTTGGGACCCCGTGAGCTGAAGGCCCGCTACTGTTGCCCCCTATAGGTGGTGAGCTGTCGCCTTTCCACTTCCCCTGGGACACTGAGTCAGTATTTTTAAGGTTGCACTCAGCAGCAGGATCTGTTAGCATTGTTTTGACACAGACTCTCTCCATGTGTGTGTGTTGTTTTTTCATTTATCAAAACATGTTTTTTCCCATGCATATAATTTTCCGTCCTCCATCATTCCTCTTCCATCTTTCTCCACCCTTAAATTCTCTCAATCTCCAATTGCTCTTCCTCTCTGTCTGTATAACGCCTGACGTCATTTCCCTCCATCTCACACACACACGTTCAGACACACGGGTTGTCAGAGTTCTCACAGAGCTGTGAGACAACACTGTGAGACCATGAAATCATTTGCACTTATATAGCTTATTTTACTGTTTTTAACACCCACACAGACAGAACACCTTAAATAATAATCACAGTGTCAGGTGCTGCTTCATCATTAGAAACACCTTAGATATAATAGATTGCTTACTTCAAAATAAAAGCTCCCCTTAGGTTTCAGATGGTTCATGTATATCTGTGTGTCTGTATAACTTTTATCTCATTAAGCAAATTTATATTGTCCCCCAAATTTACAGCAATGAATGAATGAAGCACAGGTAAAGTCCAGAAAGATGTGACAAGAAGTAGGAACACAGCAGACTCACGATATAAACTTACAGATGGCCAATTTTTCCCAAAATACACAAGCAATATAAAAGGTGATCAGGTAGGGGTCATTAAGCAGCCTGTTAAGTTGGCAGTTTGACTACTTTTGGAAGGGTGTCATTTCTATTTAAATAAATATCAGCGAGTCCACCCACTTATTTAGCCAGAAAGTATCACCTTGGCTATAAAACAAATATCTCATCCCTTATTCCTTGACACCATACAAGAAGAAAAAACTAATCCAAGTCAGCACATAATTAGTCAGTGAGAATGATGCTTACTAAACATACAGCATTATGTCCTGGGGAAAAGAAACCAGAGAACATTATTGCATTAACTTAAGAGGAGATTAAATCTATTGTAATGTCCACACTGATAATGGCTGGCCCCTGTATGTGCCAACCATAGTGCTTTAAAACAAGAGAAAATAATAAGAGATGGGACTTTTCTATGTTTTATAAAGCTGGAAGAAACTGTAGAGAAACCGTAATCTAAATGTTTGTTGTCATGCTGCTTCTAAAGAATCTGTTCTGCAAAGGAAGCATTGTAAAATAAAACAAGCGCCCCACAGCCTTCCTGTGTAGGACTTGTTTGTTTATATCGGTGTGTTTTAAGTTAGTTTTTAATATATTAGCTCCATTTTCTTTGACAGAAGAGAAAAAAAAACATTCTGTGTAGATTTATCTTTTCATGAGGCCAGATCATTAGAAATGGGTGGGACTTTTAAAAGGTAAGAAAGACTCTTGTGCGATCTCTGTAGTAGTTGTTGGTGGGAAGCTTGTTCTGTACAAGGTTGCCTGATTAGCTGTGTCGAGCTTGTCCTCACTCTTCACCTGATAAGTGCTCCTTACTCTCACTCTCTCTTTCTTCCATGTTGCACTTGTTAACTATTCTTTTTTTTTTTTACCTCCTGCTACTTCTGCTACTTTCCCTCCTTCTGTCCTACATGGACAAAACAGCAAGTTAGTACTTCAGCATGTTTTTACAAGGCCATCAATCTCTTCTATGAATGTTCTGCCCTGGATTTCTATCAAAGTACCACAACTTTTATAAGACAGAAAGAGACAGGTTGCCTCAAGGATGAATCTTTTCTCGCTTTCGTTCTTTGCTGTGGGGTTATTGGTTTTTTTTTTCAGAAAGTCAGTGAGAATTGGAGTTAAACTCCCAAACATGAGCTAATGTGATCCTGTAATTCAACACATAAGTCCTTTTTTATCCAGTTATCCCTGGAAAAAAAATAATGCAACGATGTGAACAGATAATAAAAAAAGGGAAATATGGTGTAGTTATTGCTGGATAAAATATAAGATATTTGCACGGTTAACATGATGCTTTGCAGGGAAACGTCAAACAAAAGAACTAGATTTCATTACATTGCAGCCATAATTGAAGCAGCTGCATTGATGAGTGTGAACTCCAGCTGTCCCCTGGACTGGACCTATGGAGTGCAAGCCAGTATAGAGCTGGATCAATTATGAACAGCGAAGAATGATGAAAACAAAATCCAAATTATAGATCCATACAGTGGAAGATACTTGCCTGTTTGTTTTGCACTCCACATGCCCTTTTTTCAATCAATTTAGCATTTTCTTTATGTTTCCAGAAAACGAGTATTATCGATTGAGACGGGGTTGAGGGAAAATAACCCAGCGTTATTCACAGAATCCGTCTTTTGCAAATGACTTTGTGTCCACTGTGGATTTCACATTATAGAGTGTTATAGCTCATGACTTCATTATGGAAACTGATATTTAAAGATTATTTCAACATGTAAATCTTTGTGCCTCGAGTGCTAATGTTTTCATGTACATAAATTAGAACTTTGTTGGGAAATCTCTGCTACTTGCAAATGCCACTTCGGTTGTGTTGAGATCGGATCTGTATGTACAGTCTGACACACAACAGAACAAGTCACTCACTCGCTTCCCCAGAGTTGGTAGCAACAAGATAACATCATGGCTGATTTCCCATTTGAAAGACGAGCGAAATCCAGAGAGCTGATCGCAAGTCTCAAGAGCTCAAGTGCTAAGATCCAGTCAGAGTCCTCTGCTGACTTCAGCACTGTAATTGTGACAGAGAAAGCTGACACAGACTCGCTAACAAGGAGAATAAGAGGACAGCAGTAACAAAATAATGATGGAAGAACCTGAACATAGAAGCTAACCAGAGCCAAAATAAGGACACTCACCCTTGAGACAAACTTATTGTTTTGACAAACTTTTCCTTGTTCTTTATCTGCATTTTCATTTTCCAGTATCTATTTCTCTACCTCCTCCTGAGCACACTTGTAATCCAATCCGACCCAAAGGGATTCCCCAAACCAACCAGCACAATTTATCATCATAAACTTAAAACTAAAGTTTCAAACCCTTGGTTCATTAGTCTATGCAATCACCACCTCCAGCTATTGTCAGAAGAAGAAGAAAACCTGAGAGAACTGAGATGTCTAATTAGGGCAATGAATCATCTATTCTAACTTTTCTTCATAGTGACACAATTTAGAAAGATGTTTACAATTAGACGTGTTTTTTCAAGGTAGACCCTTGTGATGTTTTTCAGGGAAATCCACAACAAAAAAAATATATGAAAAAACTACAGTAGTATTTCCCCATTTTAACATTATTCTTAACAACTGCAGCAGCAGTAATGAACACTATACTGACCTCTCCAGTTCTGAAAATGAGTGCCTCAAACGTGCATTCTTTCACTAGGGGGCGACTCCACTCTCCGCAATAATAATTGTATAGAAGCCTGAGAAAATGATCCTGATTCTCACTTCATTGGACCTTGGCAAACATTTTCCTCATGAGCTAATGGTCCCAATCACTACATTCAAGTCTTTTTCAATACAGCATTTGGCCCCATTTAGAGTAAAATAAATGAAGATAAATGATAATGTAAGGTATTCCTCAGAGTGTGCCTACCAAGACAAGTCACTACCATGGCCAAGTGTGTTTTCTGTTCATACCTTATCAAACATTTTGGATGCCCTAAAATGCCAAATGCTTCAAAATGTTAGTCCACAAACCAAGGTGGCTCCTGACCCTGTTCTAGTGGGATGGTTGAGAGAAAGAAAGATTTTGTCACCTCAATTGTTCCTGTTTTAGTACGTGTGTTGTGGATTTAACGCTAATTACATACACATTTTAAACACTGTCACCATAATTATTGTGTATTGTATTGTGTATAATTATAGGGAATTCTAGCACCTCTAGCAAGTCCCAAGTTTGCATGGGTGGTAAATGCTTGTTGTGCAAATACCAACACTGTTTGTCTTCCAACAGTCCTACAGTATCTCTATATTCTATCAAGACTTTTATGATTGCTAACACAGAAGCAGGAAACCCCAACAGATTTATTGTATCTGGGATAAGACTGCAGATGAAGCAGTGCTCTTTAAAGTAAAAGGCAGAGTAATCCCCATTATTACTCCTGATCAAACTATCTATGTTCACTGATTCCGATTAAGAGGCTAAGATGCTTTTTCCAAAAGCCAAAGTGACATTTCATCGCACATAACTACAGTAGAGGTCTCATAAAAAGCAACAGAAAAGATCACATCCTTGATTGCATGCTATTTAAAGATGGCTACAAAATACTTGGCTGATAATGAATGATGTTAATTAGTTCCCCTCTCGTCGTTTTAAAAACCCATTAGAGTTGGGATTTACGAGTGCAGTATGGTCACTTTTCTTTTGTGACCTACTACAAACATGCGTAATACCAATTTACATTATCTTTTGTGGAGACTATAATGGGATGATTCTTTATCTTGCTGGCTGCCAAAAGAGTTGAAGCGATTACAGCATGCTAGCGGCTTCAGAGATGTGTTCGAGAATGTAGTATTGTAGACTTTGTGGGGAGACATTTGGTCTTTTCTTCGTAGTGTGTGCCGGACGTGGATGGGAAATCAAATCTGAGCTGAAGTCTGAAAGTGTCCAGTTCTGTGACATTATGATGGCATTTCTGTTCACAAATGATGTCCTCCCTTTGCTTAACAGACTGTGATTTCCTGCGTGCAGTGGAGCGTTTTGCTGCTGAATTTTAGACGGTATCAGAGTTGAGCTCTGGTTCCCTCTCAAAAAAGGGTCATCTGCCGGTTAGATAAAGCGGCCACATAAATTCAGGCACAGTGTTGGACCGTGGCAGCAGAGAGTGCAGCCTCAATGGATAAATCTTTATTTACCCATCAGTTTTTATCTTGACCTTCACCTATAGGCGAGAGCTTTGGGTAGTGACCAAAAGGATACGATTATGGATTCAAACAGCTAAAATGAGGTTTATCTACACACTGACTGGGCTCGGTATGCGTGCCACAGTGAGGAGCCAGGCAGTCCAGAGGGCCACAGCTTAGCTCTCGCTCCTCTACATTCAGAGGAGCCAGCTGAGGTTGTTTGGCACCTGGTAGTAATGCCAACCCCTCATGTGCGTCCCTTTGAATGTATACCACGGTTGACTGAGAGGACAGCCCAGGGCAAGGCCCAGGACGAGACATGCTGGAGGGGCTTCCAGCTGGCAGGAGAGCTCAATGGGATCCCCCCCAAAAGGAGCAGTCACTGTAGAAATAGATGTGTTCACTGTTGCTTTTCATGTTGGCACCTCAAACATGAGGTGATGGAAGAAAATAAAGGCGTTTGTCTGCCTGATTACATTACCTGATTAGAAATGGCCACGAAAGGAATTCTGGCCACAAAGATGTGTACTTTGATTTTTTTCTGTTTGGCTCATGTCCAATCTGCTGACATGGAAGGGGAGGGATTTATGGCCTATACTGCAGCCAGCCACCAGGGGGTGATTGAGACGTTCTGGCTTTACTTTTGGGGAGCTGTTATTTCATCCTTCTTTATAGACTCTTTATAGACAGCCTATATTCCAGCCATTGAACTTCAACTTGAATAATAATAAAAATTTAAAAAGAAAAAAATCCTGTTGTAAGCATTATGTTTTATACAAGTAGCAAAACATTTAACATGATCAGTAAGGTTGCTTTTCCAAAACGTATTGTCAAGAAAAGACACTTTCAGTCTTCCTTTGATATTTCATTGTGTTCAATAGTTGAATTAATAATAGTTTCTGGTTGATGCTTCCAGGTAACCACAACGTGGATGGCCGACATGAATTTTTAATAACAATGTCCCATCAATAACAGTTCTTTGTTCATTGAGCATGAACAGTTCCCACAAACTAAGCTTTTGCTTTGGTTAATGCATTCTTTCTGAAGGTTAGTGCAACAATCAATTATCCTACAGTACCTGAATTCCATTCAAAACTATCAATGTGAATAAAAATAAATACCCCTTATTTAGGTTGTTTGTTTTCACATGAAATGTCACAGTGGCCCTATTTTACCCTTGAGCACACTACACAAAGAATAACAAAGCCCAAACTACCAAAGAGTGAATGCTCAAAAATAACAATGAAGCACATTATCATTCACAGTTAGGAGCGCCCATAGAGCTGCACAATTCCTTCTTAAACAAGGACTGCAGGTACAGTGAGTATTGAATAAAGTATGCTCACAGGAAGGAAATGAAATCCCTCTGTGGTGGACAGAGGTTGAACATGACATCTTGCTGCTCAATATGGAACAGACCTTAGGGGGCAGGTTGTTAGTGGGATGCACAATGCAAAGTGAATGAGGGATAGAAGATAAGTGGTTGCGTAAGTGTGGGCTGGAACTGTCTGTCATGTGGCTGTTGGATCTGGCTGACGTATATTTTACAAGCCCAATGGAAGCACAGGCACAGGGATGGGCTACAAATGGTACTTGTGAGTGCTGCTTATAAGTAGGTCAGTTGATTTAAATGGTGCTCTACACCTGAAGTTACATTAAATCTCCAAAAGCTCCCTGCGACACGCTCAAATGTACAACTGCAGTGCGAACAGGTGCTGTCACTGTGTTTTCTCATTGAACAAAGCTAATCTTCGCTATTAACACCGTGCCCTTAAAGATAAAATAAATCAATATTAATCTCTGGTAGACACGTCATTCAATACTCAGAGATGCGTGACCTTCACTCCTATTGAGTCAGAGACCACAGAATAACCTATGTGAGATAACGTCAGCGGTAATCCCCAGTGTTACTATTGTCGATATCAACAAGCCAAGATTTAACATTAAGCTTAAACACTTTATATATTGCCCTGTGCTAAACCTAGCCCTTTATTAGCAGACGTCCTATACAAGATAAATATAGAATTAATCTCTTGTAATAATGCAGATGTATAGGGTTTACCTCCGGCTTAACCTTGTGATTGAAATGAAAATGAAAAAGTAATTTATGGAGTTAATACGGGCAAGATATTAAGTCACATTACATGGAGATAACAGTAAAAATGTGATGAATTGACTTCATCCGTCTTAATAAAATCTTGCAATTCCTAGCATAGCTGATGTTTTTAGACCCATGTCTGTTTTGAGTTGAGTGGTTAGTTTATGCAGAATTTCTTGAATTATCATTTCTGTGTAATACATGCAACAATGTAGCTTTACATGAAACAATGTAGCTTCACTCCTCCGTGGCTGATAATAGCGAGGCCTTTTATCGATCTCTGTAGGGAAATTTCCGCTCCGCATGTCTTCCCACCACGCAGAGATCAGAGTTCACGGTCAGCTATAAGCCTGGTAGGAAGTGTTTTGATAAAGGACACCTCAGCGGGGATAAACCACTGAGGTCCTGTGGTAGTCTGTTTATCAAAGCTGTTCCCAGAGCAAGGGCATTCAAACAGAGGCTACAGTCACATTACGACTGTGGAAAAGTGAAAATAACGGAATATTTCCTAACCCTTTTGTTTAAATAGGCTATAGAAGATAAGATCCCATCCGATGGGTGTAATCTCCTCTGCTGCTGCTGCTGCTGCTGCACAGTAATGATCTTTTACTTAATACTGTGACCTCAGCAAACATATTTGAGAACAATGAATAACCTTTAGCGGATAAATACACGACATCATGCCATCTCTTATATTAATGCTCTGCTTTAGTAATGGCCTGGGTTGTAACATCACACACTAACTGTTGACCCTGAGTGTGTTTTAATCCTGACCCCTGAGAACAGTGCAGGAAAACAGGAGCAGTGTGTTATATATATCACATATTAGCATTTGCTTGATTTAGACTCAACACATTGATGAAAACAGTTTTTGTTTGTTTTTACCTGATAACACAACTCAGAAACAAATTTAATAACTGGATATTTCTATAAAAATGTATTAATTTGTGAATTAACGATGAGATAAATGTGAAATAAATCAGGAATTACCCCACAAAAAGACTCTCGATGTCTATTATCTGTTTTTGTTACCTCAGGTGGTCATTTCCCTCATGTGACCTAGATTACATTACTCTTAATATGCAAATTAAGATTGATTGGACATTGGTCAAAGAACGAGCTCAGCCAATCCCAAATCTGCAAAGATCCATAAGAGTTTCAATTATGTCCCCATAGTTTGCATATTCCAGATAAAATAAACGAGGCCTCAGCCTTGGGGAAAATCCTGATGTGTAATTACTTAGGAATTCATTTACATGCATTTCTCGGTTCATGTGTTTTACCCATTTACTTATCAATTTATTCTAACATTTTACAAGTTGATTTTGTTTTTTATTTTGGGATACATCCTGTAAATGTCAACGTTCAGAATTAAATCAGCAAGTGCATTTAATTTACCATAAAACATTATAATTCTGAACGCTCAGTGAAAACACTGAAGTACAGGCTTAACAACACCAGCCACCTCTGCGTGACAGCAGGGACTCAGCTTTAATAAAAAAAGTTTTAGAAGCAACAGCTCTAGATGTCCTCTGTTCCAACACACTCGCACTGCTGTTGGATACAATGACTCAGTAAATGCAGCGTATCAAATGATAACACATTCTCTAAAAACAAGCTGTACCACTCTTTTCTAAAATTGTCACTCTGAAGCAGCACAATGAGCCAATCCGAGGACGTCTTCATCAAAGTTAAATACCCGTAAAACTCCTGATGCTCCTGTTGTTTCATAAGACGTTTCTGTATGAACTGAAGTTATTGACCCCGTAGCTCTAATCTCTCTCTCGTTCCCCTCGCTCCCTCTGTGCTGCCTCCCATTCCAACAGGAAGAGATAATCTGGGCAGAGATTATTGTGAGATTAGTTGTGTCTACTGTATGTTGTGTGTATGTACTCCGTTGGGGTGGCTTGATTCTGGTTAGAACAGATACAGGGGCTGGACTGCAGGAGAATAAAGAGACAGGTGGGCAGATTCACAGTCAAACACAGGAAGATAGTCAGCCTGACAGAAACAGAAAAAATAAATAGACAGGAAGGCGCAAGACAGACAGTGACATGTGGCTCTGCCTGAATAAGGCTGAGAGGTTGTCAAGTTGGCCGACTACCATTTAAATATAAATGGTTGGCTGCCAAGCAACCTGGTTGGCTATTTTTGATGTGCACTTTGTCATGCTCTAAAAGTCACTTACTAACCTTCAAGTGGCAATACATGATGCTCACTGACCCCAGGTCACACTACTTCCTGTATGTTTCTATAGAAAGCTCAAGCCATATAGTAAACATGATACATTTTTTATAAAGCTTTGTTTTTTAACGTATCAGTATACATTACTAAGCCGCTGTCCTGAATTGGCACCATCAACACAAGAATTGCAATAAAAAGCACCTTAAAGAGTGAAAGTCAAAACGCTGAAATAAGAGAGGTGCTCCGAAATGTAATCAGAGCCAATAGTGACCTTTTAAGGAAGATCCATAATGGGAGCAATCCAAATTAAATGCAGTTTCTTTGTCAAAGTTCACAGATTCTGCTATCAGTTACATACATTCAGTCACATTAAGTTTCCAACGCAGTTTTAGTGCTGCAGAAATCTCTGGCCTGGTGTTATCTTACATAAAATGATTCCACTTAGTTCCACACAGTGAAGTTTAAAGACTTCCAAAAGAGAGCACTAGAGTTAAAACAGTATACAGTATCAGCAGATATACTAAGCTTGGGTGTCGGAATCAGTTTCAGGAAAGAAAGAAGTTGGATCAGTGTGTCTCAAGTTCACAAGGGAAGAGAATTCTCTCTTCCCTCTCATCTTTGAAATACCAGGACAGTTTTGCTTGCGTCAGTAGGAAATAATCATGTTCCTAGGTTGAACAAAAGTTGATTATTTGAAAGTCATTGTCTTGACTTGAGTTTTCAAAAATATCTGTGCTACAGAGGTGAAGAAAATCTTTTGTTTCTCAGCAGCATTTGCAGCAATTCTTTATCCCGCCAACTGTCAGTCTGACATTTCCAGGTTGCACAGTGGCCAAAACAGTGTGTTTGCTGTATCTGTGTGTGTATGCAGGCCGATATGTGTGTTTTCTCCGCTGCCAATCTTGCATCGTTGGAAAGGGCAACAAAGAGGGCCCGAAGTGTCTGGACTGAAGTGAATGCAATACATCACCTGCTGACGTGTAATGAAATAAAAATGATGTAGGCGCTGTTGACACCTTGGTAAAATGCTCCCCTGGCCACAATGATAGACAGCCGGACCCAGTTAGAGAAAGATGGAATAAAAAACACATTTTTGTAACCAGAAGAAAATTTGAAGTAACTGTGTCGGAACACTTTTTCATTAACACCTGTAGCCTTTTGTCATTTACTATTGTTAAAAAAATGGTAACTCTAAACCTCCATGCTGTTGTACAGTTCGAAATGAAAACTTAGTTGAAACATTTCATTGGCAAACATGTATTCATTAATTACTAAATTATCAACTATGAATGAGCAACTGACTAATCTTAAGAACTGCCCTTTTTCCTGAATGCACCAATTCAGGGTTTAACTTTTGTATTCTTATGATAGATCCGCCATGCTGAACTACATTGTCATATTGTTGACTGAAAGTTGTCCAACAGAACAACAATAACTTTAGGGATGTTGGTGCTTTGATTAGCTAAAAATCTTGAGCCAAATGTTATCTTTTATGAGACTTTATGCTAGCGGCAGACTCAGGGACTGCCAACCTGCATTCTTCCTAATGTCCAGCAGGGGGCGACTTCACTGGCTGCAAAAAAAGAAATCCTCTATGAAAGTCGAGATAAAAATGACCCTTCTTCTAACTTAATTTATTACCTCGGCAAAAAAATTCAGAATAAGTGTATGATTTCAGGTGCTATTTTAAAGTCTCATGTTTAAATTATTAGGTAAACAAAGTCAAATAGAAGATAAAGAAGGGTATGCTTTAGGGTGTGGCTGCCTTGTGATTAACAGGTCATCATCCCTTTCACACTGTATTTTCAATTAATAATTGAGTGAATTGGAGTATCTTTCTTTATTAAAAATGTTCACTGTTTGGGCTGCACGGATGCACCGTGCTAACCAAGCTACTTACTTTATAATATTAATAAACACACTGACACACTATATTTGTATATCTGTGAGGACTAAGTGATTTACTGTAAAAGCCCCAGTCACTACTTTCTTTTAATAAACAAAATGTGTAAAAGTGATTTCATGAACACAGCTGGTCATGAGTACATTGCATGGGCCCATACAAACACACACACTCAGCCATCTGGACTGTCCTAAATTAGTAATGTGCTTAAAACACATTGATAGACACTCACACAGGTTCCTCTAGCTATAAGTAAATAATGTGCAGGGACACACACGCACGCAGACAGACAGACACACACACACACACACACACACACAGTCACTCACACTGTGACAGTCATAACCAAGCAGGGGGAAATGTCAGTCTCTTTGTCAAGCAGAAGAGCCTGACAGAATCAATTAGCAGGCAGGGAGAATGGAGAATACTGGATTCAATTAAACTGACAGCTTTCCCCATAGGCACACCACTCACTGGGCCATTATTCAACCAAATTGTGTGTGTTTGTGTGTATGTGAAAGAGAGAGTGAGAGAAAGATAGACTGAAAAGAAGTAAGTATTTGTGTGCACACGCACGCACGGACACACACGCACATTTCTATACGTGTGTGTTGAGGAGTTTCTTTGTGTGTGTTTATCTTGAGGATGAACTCATTTCTCTCCATCCGCTCCGAGGTCAGCTTGCTCTGTTAGGGATTTAGACCCACACAAACACAGTGAAAACCTAATCCTTCCTTCAGCCGTCCTCAGCGAGCCACACACACAGAGTCCATAGTTCAAAGAGCAGCTTTGGTATCAACACAGTGGACTCATAGGCCACATTAGCATGAGTAGGAAAATGGTTTTCCGACACTGGCTTTGATAAGAGCTCCAGCAAGTTGGAGATGTTTCTATCAGTGTTGCTTATTGCCAAATATACAGTCTCTGGCAGTGGTGTTTTCAGGGTTTCAGAGCCAGTTACAGAGCCTTAGTAAGGGAGTCAGGGGGCACAAACCCTGGGAGAAAAAATGTAACATTTTAAAATCAATACAGAGACTGTAGCTGTGATTATACATAATGTATGTATAAAGGAAACAGCAGAGTAGCAGTGTCTGGGTGGGTGTGAAGAGGATGCACTTGATTGTTGCTGTTGTTATTGTACTCTGAGCACTTTGATCAATCCATCTGTAATGTGGGGCGCCTTTGCAAATGATGTTGTTGATTATTTACAGTAATTTATCTGTAATATTACAGCATCTTGGTTGCGGTTAATGTCTGTTTTTGTCCATCAGTTTTCCATAAGCACTGAGCCCATCTCTGAAAAGACACTAACAAAGTCTGTGCAGACCTGCAGTGGATTATAGTGTGCAGTCTGGCTTATCTGTCACTCTCCCTGCACTGAATTATGAACAGAATCTACTCTTATCTCTCTTCATCTCTGTCCTCGTCTCATCTGTCATTCAGTTCAGCTTGTACCACAGGCAAACAGAGAGAAAGAATTTATAAAACAAAATGTTCCCGCAGCCAAACAATTAGAGCTGAATGGGACAATGAACCTGACAAGATCCTTTTTGGGGGGAGCTATTAGTGAGTGACTGGAGTCACAAGAGGCTTTTTGTTTATAATAACCCAATATTATGTTGACTGCAGTAACACGGAAAAACCTTTTCATATATTTGATATGCATACATAAACAATGGAAAGTATAGCTTGAGTAAACTTGTATTATTTGAAGCAAATAACACACTCCGCTATATACACATGACATTTCAATAGAAGCAGCAATGTGTAAAGAGCTGCTGTAAAGTTTTAAGATGATGGCGGTAACAACATTCCAAGAAACATATTCTTTTGTCTCTAAACCAGGAGCAAGTCATGTGTTTGATAGTCACACTTAGCAGTCACTGTCTATATGTAGTATAGTCTATATGTAGTATTTATTTCAGAATAACTACAGTTGGACTCCAAGTGAATGGATTTCAGCAGTGGGGGAGTAGGATTAATAGAAAGCTTGCTAATTCTCATGAAGGGTTTGTATGATTTCTTATGAAAAAATCTGCAGCACAATATGAATATCATATAAAAAAAGAGCCCCGGGATTTTTGAAATTGAAACTGATACTGATTTTTCGAGGGGGGAAATTCATCGACAGCCAATATGGTGGCCAATATAGTGATTTTTGAGCTGGAATAAAAATAGACCTTTTTTATGTGGATTGTGCAAAGATTTTTCACCACTCTGCAAATGTACCCAGAGAGCTACTTTCTAAAACATAAAAGTTTAATAATATTTAACATTGCTTTACATTATACAAGCAATGCATTACATTGTCAGCCAGTTCTATAATAAATAGGAATTAAATACTAAATTTTTTTTGAAAGAATATAAAAAAATTAATAGCTAACAGCATTTCTAAATCACGTCAAGCAGCATTTTCTACATTATATACTGTGTAAAAAAGTTTCATAACGGCACATATCAGACAGCATGTACACTGATACCGATAGGCCTTTGATTGGTCAATATTGGCTGATAATATCTGTCACAGCAGCATGTGTTGACTCTAGACAACCAAAGCTGTACCCTAAGTCATGATCACTGTTTTAAACATGTTGTTAATGCTGTAAAATTGTTAGGTTCCCTTAAATCTGGGCACCACGACAACTATCCTAAGGTTAGGGGGTAAAACATGGTAAGGATTCAAAAACTGTATTTCCTTTAGAGACAAACATACGCTTATATTTTTTCAGAAGATCAGGGATGATGGAACACAAGACAGTACAAAGGGAGATAAAGATCTCTAAAATGCAGTTAGGGGCCTCTGAGTAAAGATGAAGAAGCACATGTCGTACAACAACCTACTGTATACAGTGTTTCCCAGAGACACGACATGGCAGTGTTTGATAAGCCTCGACAAGGTAAGAGAAGAACACAGCAGGCATTGTGCTTCCTCGCTGTGATAACTGTAAATGCAGGGCTCCATTTTCCAAGAACAATCGACATTAAAGGTTGAGGGTGTTTTCTTAGTACACTCAACTCATGTTTCCTCCAACAGAGCGAGTGCAGTCACATGCATATACAGAGCTGAACAGTACTGTCCATGGTGCTGAAGAGGATTATGAATTTGTTTTGTTCAGCTTTCTTTTTTACCGTTTGAAAAATATGCTGATTCAATAAACATCTACTATATACGCCATAAAAGCCAATTTTGCCACAAATTAGGGTTCAAGTTTATATAACTTCACCACTGGAAGGTCTTACTTTTGTAACATGATAACAAAGCTCAGGAGAAATTCTCTGCTGCTTGTGAAAAACGTGGATATTTTGTACAAATTATACATTCTATATTCTGTTCAATAGCACAGATTGATTGAGAGACTTACTTTAAAAGCTGTCCTGCTGCGCTCCTCTTTGGACCTCCAGTGACTCACCACTTTCAATTCAAAAGCTTTGTGACGCAATGGTGGACTGTGTGATATTTTTCGGATTATAAAGTTGATATAGTCACATTTCTTTTATGTCTAGTGTTGATGTAAATGTGTTCTAAGTTGAGAACACCGAGTTATAGTCAGGGTCATAGGTACTTTAAACGCATGCTGTTTTTGACACAATTTTATGAATAAAGCAGTTAGTACTGGGCTGATAGGAAGTACTTAATCAGAGGAATCAAAAAATATTTCAAAGAAAATACATTATAACATTAGTAGTGCTTAATGCAGAGTACTGATGTCCAAAGACGTATAAAAAACACTTGTGAAACAGGTGCTGCCTCAGTATGGCAAGACATATTCTGACCCAATTTCCACGCAGCTTAAGCCACGAAATCAACATGCTCGTCTTTTTTGGCCAGAAGCCTGGAGCTACAGTATTACTGTGGCCATTTTATATGTTTATCTCTAAGTGATAAAACTACCAGGCCAGGAGCTCAGGATAGTTGAATCCTCCTCTCTAATTCCATCCCTGTCTTGTTCAACACAGGCCTGTTTTAGCTGTTGATAGTTTGGATAGAAGTTGTAATTTTGCATCTGCAGTGATACAGGGGATGGAAAACACAATGACTGATGCCCTCCCAGAGGAAATTATTTTTAAAAAACACCACAATGAAATGATCTACCCTGATAAGACCAACAGTACTGTGTGATGTGATATAACAGATACCAGACTGAAAGCCACAGTTGTAACTAACACTGTGGCAGTGTGCTGTGTTTTTCTCCGTCTAACTTTCCCTACCTGTCTCTGTCTCCCCCTGCATGTCCAATCCACTTTGCAGGCTCTTTTTTCACACTGTCGCAAGCAGCGGTACGGCATGTTGCTATTTTTGTGACCTTGAAACGCACAAGATTGAAGAACAAAATGAGAGTTGCATGCAAATAAGGTAGCGCGCGGCAAGGTGCTGGGTTTTTTTTTTAGTGAAGCAATTGCAAGGACCACGTCTCTCATCTTTTATAATTTGGTGATTTCGCCTGCTGGCGTGAAAGGAATACAAGGAATACACGCTAGGAATGTGCATCGGTGACACAATAATGCTAAATAATGTGAATAAACAAGAATAATAACAGTAATCTGAATAAAGAATAGTCAAATAGCTTCTCTGTACGGCTGACCACAGGGCATTGGTACACATTGTGAATATGTATCTCTGCTCACAGCCAAACAAAGCAGGTAAAACCGCAGGCCTGCTCCTCTTCCTGTCTGTCTCTGCTCGTCTTTAAGTAATATTGGCACATACACACATGCACACACACACACGGACACTTAACCAGTTAGCTCCTAAACCAGCTGTAATAGGTTAGATTTTCAAGAGCCACAGCCAGATTTCCTCTCATTTATCACAACTATCGATCTGCAAACCACCCATGACCCATCAACCACAGACAGAGAGAGAGAGAGAGAGAGGGAGAGAGAAAGGGGGACGGCAGAGAGAAACATTTACAACAGATTAAATTCATTTAAAGTGCAGTGTTGACGGTGGGGGCCATGCTTTAAATTTAGTTCATCCATCACAGAGGCAGTACAAAAAGGGGGAGTAGTGATGATGAAAAATAAAATAAGTAAGAAGGGGAAATGAGGGGCCATAATTGTAGAAGAGAGAGAGAGAGAAATGAAATATTATGGAATGAGCGGTGTTGACACTGGGGAGCATGTATTTAGTTCAGCTGGCGGATTAAAGCCTAATTTTACATCCATCTAAGTGGGCCATAGGGGGAGAGAGTGAGGCTGAGGCTGATGCTTGTTAATGGCTTAAGAGTCTTGTAAGGGCTGGAATAGACTTTGAGTTCAATGACAAGTTGTACTTGATACACGCTGGAGGTTTTAGGAGCTCAAGAAAAACATGTTTTCAGTTCAATACAGTCGGGCAGAAGATCCAGGCCTGCGAAAGCCTTCAGTGTTAATGTAGTGTTGGCGCTTAATGAATCCAGCACAGCTCCCAATTTTGATCATGTTTCGCCTTCTCGCTTTAATTGAATGCACCGTCCCTCATGTGCTGACTCAGGTCCCTGAGCTGAGGCCCTGCACAGCCCACTCAAAATGCAATACACATTTTATTTAGATACCCACATATTGTAATATGTGATAAACTGTGGCACTAAACATGCATATTTTGGATTTTTTGGGGACAGCGGTTTCAATTAGAAGCTTTGCTTTTACTGTATATAGAAAATGTTCCATTTCAAAGCTCGCCATGGAGCACCATACTGGAAAAATACGAACTTCCTGTAACGGATTATTCATCCCTGCCCTGCTTTTGTAATGCATGCATTAAAACAGAATGAATTCAAAGGCATTAGCTTCCTGTAAGTATGCATGAGAGGCGAAAAAAAACATGCATAAAGTAGTACAGAGAAGAATGAGAAACACTGTGACGATAGAGGCAGAACAGAAAGCAGTTAAAGAGGAGAAACAAAGAGTATGAAGTAAAAACCAAGAAGAAATGGACACCCAGTTTTCCGACTGGATGAATATTTAAAAAAAAATCTAAATAAAACATATTAATGCTGATATTCTGCACTGAAGAGAACTGGCTTGGTTTGGTGTTTATACCCTCATACATACAGTCCTTACAAATGAACTGCTTTGCTTATGCAAATGCAGTGTCAGCAATAACACTATTAAACCGAAATGTGTCTACAAAGACACGCACGCACATGCTCAAAGCCACACATGCAAACACCAGACTTTACATGATTATTACATATTTTACCCGCCATTAAAATGGTACTCATACATAAACAGGCAGTTAATATATGCATGTACACTGACTATGAGCCAGATCAGCCATTATACGACTGCATGATTGTGTGTGTGTGTGTGCAGCACAAGCCGACATGGACATGTACAAGACAACACACACATTCACAAATGTAAAAGTGCAGACAGTGCAGTGAGGAGTTAGTATGTTGTGATTATTCTCCTCTGCAGACTCTCTGTCTATCCCACTCTCATCTCTTCTGTCCTTGCTCTCTTCATATCCTTGTTTATCAACCTCATAATAAGCCCTCACACCTTTCCATCTGTGTGGCGCTTATTTAAGAGCTGGTCATTACCGTAGCTTCCCGCTGTGCAGAAGCAAAGAGGCGGACATACGACGGAGATGAGAGAGGAGGTAGAGAGAATTACAGACAAAGTAGAAGAGACAGTGTGACAAAGGAAGCAGGAGGGGGGAGAACAAAAAGAAGCAGACATGAAGGACGGCGAGGGAGCGTACGTATTACTAGCCTCAGTGATTAATGACGGATCCCACCCAGGAGCACGCATGGCGTCATATGTGCACACACACACATGCAGTGCACACCCCAGCGGAGTATAACAAACTCAAATGGGCCAATTAAAAGAGGCTGCTACTGAGACATGGGCCCATTATCAGTGACGGGACGCTGTTTTCAACAATTAACAGTGATTGCTCAGTGCCCATGTGAGGCCATTAGCTCAGGACACAAGAGACTCATAAAATGCTTAGCTTTGAAACAACACAATCAAACTCAACTTGCCTCTGACATGAAGATTGCCTGACCTTTTATCACTCCATGCCCACTGGCACTCTTCTCAGCAGCCATAGCTGAAGATCTACCTTTTAACACGGAGGCCACAGATAATAAGAGCCTTTATTTCTGAACAGCTGCTAAGCACAGTGATGTGGTAAAATAGAGTCTGCCTTTAGATAAAAGAAGATAAAATGTTTATGGTGTCATCATATAAAGCTTGAAGCTTGTAAATGACACTATACTTCTTATCTTGTTCGGGAGTGCAACAGGTTGAGCAAAGCACAGCCGAAAGTCATCCGCCTGGGTATTTATAGAGGTGCTGATGTTTCTGCAGATGCTGGTGACATCTTGTAACATGATGTGTTGCAGCACTTTTATACTAATGTTAAATTCCATTATAATGTGTAATGTGATGTGAGTTTTAAAGAGACAGCGACAGATTGTTTGGTTGCATTATTTCATAAAAATACAAATACGTTGGTGGAAATTAGGAAAAAAATGTACCGTAAAGGCCTTATCACATATTAAATACTAACTTCTTTTTAATGACACTGAGATACACCCAACTGGCAGTATGAAACAAAATAATACCTGCATTAGTGCAAGTATTGAAACAAGACTATTACATTTACAGCCATGTTACTGTAGTGACACTGCGAGGCTGAAATTAAGCACAGCGGTGCTCTGAGCCCAATGCTAACAGCATGCTCATTATCACTGTGCTGATGTGCTGGTGTGTAGCAGTTATAATGTCTATACAGTTATGCAGTTTATATAGTACAGCTTGTCAGCAGGATCAGGAAAAACTACTCGCCAAGCTTTCATGAAACTTTGCAGAAGTGTGTAGCATGGGCCGAGGAAGAAGCCGTTACACTGTGTTGCAGATCCAGGTTTATCACCTAAACAAAAACCCGGAATGCCTGACCCCTGATACAACTTTTTAACCAAAGTGAATCCAGTGCTGTTGGTTCATCCTGCAAATCTTCTCAGAATGTGTTTGCTTTTTCAGAGGCTAGAGAGTCATGTCGTTACGTCACTGAATACATCTGTATATGTCTACGCTTTCCCAGAAACATCCCAACACGTCCATAGTTAGGTTCAGTTTTTTGAGAATTTGCCTTTTTGTTGGTCTTGTTGGTCATGATAATCCCGCCCCCAGCCCTTGTACTAAGCAGATCATGGTTCGATACCAGCATATAGTTGGTGCCACTCGGAGCCGATTCTTTGGCTGTGAAACATGAGGAACCAGTTCGAGATTAGGCACCAGTTCTAACTAAAGATGTTGCTTATAAATTATGCAATACAAGGTGCTGGTGGAAGGTACTTTTTAATTTGCCAGTTTGTGTCATAATGACAAATGCTGCTTCAGGCGGTATGCATAAAATCAAACCAGTTAAACCTCATACACAGGACTGGACTGGCCAAACCTGAAATCACTGCTCCTATCTGCAGCTACTGTACTTCCACCTACACTGTGCTCAGCTTGCTGACAGCCTCTTTTCCATAACTGGGACAGCTCTGACCCTGACTTGGCATTACCTTCTCTTAAGTTATTTATTGTAATGCAGAACAGAAAAAAAAGTGTTCTCATGTCATGTTGCTGTACTCCTCTCCAAAGAAACACAAAACAAACATTCCCAGGCACAAAAGAGTTGTCAGAGCCACAGACAGCCCATTGTCTGGGCATCTCTCCAACTCAGCAAGCCAGTTCTGATAGAGCTGGTCACCCAGAAGTGCATCGTAGCCCCTTTGTTTACAAACATTCAGACTTATTCTTTATTCATTTTCACCAAGAGAAAACCCAATATTGATTTATTTTTTATTTTTTTTATTTTGTTTTACCGAGACTAATCCTGGACAAAGCCCCATATCGCCACACATCCAAAACACAGACAAGGATACAGGTACCACTGAGATCCAAGTGCTGAGGAAAAAGTCAAAACTCAGCAACTGCTTCACTTTTGATTATTTCCCACCGGCAGCAATCTGTCCAGGAGTGTGCCTCCTAAAGTTCAACATAATGCTTGATGTGTGTGTGCTTGTGTAAGTGCAGAGCCTTTCCAGTTTTCTTATGAGTTATTCACCTGCGTTTGTTCCACCTGCCTCTCTCAGTCTGGATGAATAAGAGATGGTGGCTGTGTGTTCGGGAGGTTGGTGATTCACTTGTGTCTAAAAGCCTGTTCAGTAGGACCCCTGACAGCGGGTCCTCTGTGTGGAGCTGAGGCTGGGTCCTCCCTCCTAATGAGGCACTGTTCCTCCTCCCCTCTTGTTCTCCTCTGCTCCTTTAGTTCATTTTTCTTTTATCTTCTGCTCTCCTTTCACCCTTTTGTCTCAACCTTGCCCTTCTCCCCATCCTCTCTTCCACCTCTTCATCTTGCTCCATGCCCTTCCACACTCCTTCATTTGTTTTCCCTGAGTCAGTCTTCTTCTCTCCTCTCCTCTCTTCCCTTTCATCTCTCCTCAACTCAAACCTTTAACTCCTCCCCATGTTTCTTGCATTTTGCTCCTCATACTTTTCCTCCCTGCGTCTCACTCTTCCCTCTTGCCCTATTTTCTCCCCCCTCTCTGCATCGCATCTCAGTAAAATGAAAATTAATGAATAAAAGAGAAATGAAAATAAATGTATGCACCTCTTTGAAGTAAGTCAGTCCGGATAAGAGCATCAGACGGATGCTTAAAAAATGTTTATGTAAAGGAGGATCAAAGAACACTACAGTGGATGCTATATTTGTCTGCTGGATGTCATTTGGAAAGAAGAGAGATGACGTTCTTGGGGAGACAGCTCAAAAGTTACCTCTAAATGTCATGCGAGCATTTAGATTAGAAACTATAAATATAGTTCATGATCAGAATAGCAGGAAAGGAAAAAGTCAAACAAAACTAATGGGAAAGCATCCCTGACTCGATGATGAGGTCGTATGTAGGTTGGTAAGCTATTATGATGACGGGGTTTTTATGGGAGGATTATTAAACTACATTTTGAATGTAATGACGGATGTCTGTGAAGGGCAGAATAAATCTTAGAATCATCACAGCGCATTTAACAAATTAACAAGCTCATCATTTATCTTTATAGCAGTGGGAGAGTCAAAAATGGGACATTTTATGATTGGAAGGCACCGATAATTAAACAAGAAGCACCACAACAAAACTGCTCCGTGCAGTTGTTTTAATTACACTTTAAAAAGACTGACATATGAGCTAATATAATCAGAAACTGAACAGCTAAACACAGGTGACTAACTGAGAGCGTAGGTTTGTTTTGAAGGCACGACACAGAATCTCCTCAGCAACAATACCCTTCACTCTGATTTATTAAGAGTAAAGGCTCCTGTTGGTGGATACAATTCACTGCCGACGGCAACCTTAGCCTCCAGTGCTCATGGCTCGGGCAGATGTTAGGCATAACTGATTAGTGCTCTATAATTCTGTACAGTAATTATTCAGTAATAGTGATACATTATTCATACCGAGGTTGCTACATGTTCTTTTGTTAAAGAGCTTCTAAAACAGTTCAAATACTTTATTATAATGAGCCATGTATGGGAATCAATCATTACTAATGAGACTATGATTGAAATGTTTAAGAGGTGATTCACCTCTGTGGAATTAGCACAAATCCTGGCGAGAAGTGGGAACAACTCAGAAATGTCTTTTGTGCAGCGTCACACAGTTCAAATTTTTCATACATCATTAAAAAAATCTAAATGCAAGGTGAATTTCTCTAATAATTAAAAAAAGGAATTAAAATTAATTTATAGATCTCCAGCAGATCTCCTGTCCTCTCCTCTCTGCTCTGTGAAAACAGCCTTCTGATTTTCAGTGAATATTTGTCACATGGCTGAGGAGTGTTAATGTGCAATGGAATCATGATGTACATGAAACATGTGACTGAAGCAATGAAGCTCCCTCTAAACTGAAGAGAAAATGTGTGGCAGATGAAAAAATCTGATCTGATTTGAGCAATGCTCAAATTAATACATGAAACAAACAAATTACATATTTATATCACCTTTTCTTAATTGTTTTCCATTGTTTGAAATTTGACTGCCACTATTTAAATGATCACATCTCGCCCTCAATGGTTTAATGGCCCCTGACTGAATAATTAGCTCCACCAGCTGTTTGTCTGTGAGCACACTGCATATTTGCATCATGGTATTAAATGGAAACATGCAACTTTTTCTGCAGATTAGACTTTCAAATTAAATTTGTGCTGCATTTGGATAGAATTGGTGATACTAGCCTCTTAAACTACAATGTAATGTAATTCATAATAAATAAAACATGATTTTCATATGCATTCTAATACCTTACCTAGCTTTTTTGCTATATTGCAACTATCGTTTTGTGTGCGTCATGGAAATGTAGTCACGTTTGGGGGTTTTTGAAACCCTGACCCCACCTAACCCTAAATAAATGGGTTGATAGAGACATAGCTACAGGTCAGATAAAGGTCAAATGTATAGAAATTGTTGAAATCGAACATTATTATAACCTCATGAATAAACTGGTTTGTCCAGAGTATCTAGCCAATGTCCACAGCTAATTCAATTGTGCTCTGGCACTGTGAGCTAAAATATATAGCAATCACACCAATACAACTCTATAGTATATATATGTAGTGTGGCTTAATCTTGAATGGATTCATCCCGACAACCATGGGATCTTAATGAGGTCAAGCAGATTAAAGAAAGCAAGACAAAGATGGAGAGAGACGGAAAGATGTGGAGAGGAAAGGGGCTCAATGTAGACATTAGCTGCCAGCAACCAATACTGCAGATCGATGTAACATTATGCACGATATGACCGGGTACAGGATAATACAGGATCACTGTATATTATGTATGTGCAGAGGCATGGGTCTGTTTATTTATAGAGGGAATCTTGGATTAGAAGAAATAAAAGAGGACACCAGAGAAAGGAGTGAGAAGACGAAGGTATGAATTATGGAGTGATCAAGCATGAGAATGACAGGAAGAGAGAATAACAGAGGGAGGTGATCAGAGTGTTATGTTTCAAGTCTATACCAACAGGAAAAGAATGGATCTTACCATGATATCCAACACATCTACAGAGCATTACATCAATACCTCTGTTGTAATCACGTTTCACATGACCTGCAATCAGACCTGTTCCTCATTATAGGTTCCCATGCCGTGTTCTTGATCTATTTCAGACACAGGCACTGAAGCAAAGCGCTCGCACCATTTATGAGGCTGTTTCTACAAGTTAATGCATTTAAAAAGTGTTTTTTAAAGACCAATTTATTCATGTATTTAGCAGGATAAAGGCAGTTTTTTCAATCAGAGAAGGTACAAAGAGGGAACTATTCAAGGTTTGACCGATTATGTACGGCACATTATCAGCAAATGACTAAAAAACACACATATTTCAAGAAGATTATTTCTAATTGAATTTGGATACAAAAAATACAAGAAATGTATTATTTTGTTGCAGAATGTTTTCATAAACAGCTATTAAGGCATGAAAAGTTGACTTCTGATTTGTATTTTTTTCCATTATCTTAATTTTGTTTAAGGGCAGTCAAGGTATTTGCCCTTGGAAACACTTTAGTTTATTAAAAAAAAAACAAAAAAAAAGATAACAGCCATTCTTAAAATGATTTATGAAAATAAACGTAATTTTTCCCAACTTTAAAATGTATGCAAATGAATGGTAAAATGAAAATTCTATATATTTCTTTCTTTTCCTTCTGTAACATCCCTTTAGACTTAGATATAATGACGCTGAATTGATCTGCCCCTAAACCCTGAGATCCTTTCCCTAATCCTAAACATAACCAACAAAAACCCTCAACCCAAACCCCCAGCCCAGAGGATGGAGGATAACAGGATAAGAATCCAATCAGGATGGAGATTGAATAGTAATCAATGTGAATAATATAACACCACATGAGAGAATAAAATAACCACATAACAATAGTGAACCTGTATGCTGTGCATGTATATTTCATATTCACAAGCGTTACCCAGAGAAATGCCTAATACTCAGTTAATCTCATCCTGGCTCCCTGCTGAACTGAATTGGACAGCAATACACTCAATATATTGGATTGTGTCTTCTGGATTGGGATTGGTTAGACTTGTCTTGTTTACTATTCATCCTTATCTTGATATGTTCAGACTTTTTTTTATAAAGTGGCAAACTAAATGTAAGAAACAGGCATGTATTTTAGTGGAATCCAGTATCTTTACTGTTTATAAGTGCATTCCCTATCTCTTCATGTTTTTCTCCCACATTCATTAGTTTTTATCTATTTATCAATGGGTCCTCCTCCCCAGCCCAAGAAAAACCAAAGCAAACTCCAGATTCATTCTCGTTTTGGAAAGAAAGTTGTTTGCTCAGCATTTTACCTCACTATTAGTGTTTTTTTCCCATCACTATGTCTGATATTTTTGTATCTTTGTGCCAAAAACACTAAAATGAAAAGAAAAGGAAGGCGGACGGCAACATCCAGGCTCATAAGTGATGGTTGGGGGTGTTATTTGTTTCCATCTATACGTTGCTTTTTAGGAAAAATCCTGCATAGCCACCTATGCTAAGCTAAAGCCGCCCTTTAAAGGTAAACACCACATAGAAAGCAATTATTCCTCACGGAAAGTAAGACGGTATGGAAAATCATTAGGGACAATGTGGCCTAGAAATAAAATTACATCGACTCCCCAGCAGTATGTAACAATAATTCATCATGATAAAATTAATTAAATGAACGTGACCTGAACCAGAGTAAGTAGTAAAAAATAGATTGATGGATTAACTAGTCGAGAAAAAGTACTTCAAGTTCTTGCTACAAGAAGGTTGTATAATCAACGCTTCTCAGCTAATATAGAATAGAATAGAAAAGAGCCAAAACATTAAATTGCACACAGTGTATAGGGTGCATTCAACACAAAATAGTGCCAAGCAATTGTGTTTCCTACTGATCTAATGGTTCAAATGATCTGAAACTCCAAAAAACGTACTAAACATCCTCCTGTGCACACATCCCACTATGACTTTCAGTTTGTGGGTACATATTGTCTCCTGATGACCCAAAATCAGATACAAAAACATTATGTAACCAGCATTAGGAATATTTAAGACTTTTAAAACCGTCTAAAGCCTTTTGTTGTTGTTGCACAAGCATTATTACATGTTTTTAAGACTTTAAAGCCTGCAGATTCCCTGCAAAGATAAGAAAACAACTGCTGTTCAAAGGCTGTATAGACACCCCACGTGATAAGTGAATGGGAAATAGTCTATCTGACCTGCACTTGCATGGCTGGAGCTCCACTTAGACGTAATGTGCAAATTAAATATTTTATTGAGCTGCTCCCGCAGTCACGAAAACAATGTGCACTTTGTAGGTTAACAGCTGAAGTTTTTAAATGTCAACATAGTTTTGCTCACTTCAATCATTCACAGCTGTCGCCTTGCATCTCCGTCAGAGCGCCGACTATAGTGACTCTTTATGCATGAAGCTTGTGTTATGAGTTTCTATTGATCCCATTAATCGTTAGAGATGGCCTGAAAATATTCTTAGAGTAATGTCATAATGTGGAGGCATCAGTGACTAAATAAATGAATGCCTTTTTCTCATTATTGATACTGGATATAATGAAGTGTTGTGATGGTGCAGCCTCTCTCAGCTGCTCCCACATAAGGGGTGAGTTCAACACTACTAGGCAGCTTAAAACATGGATAATTCCTGATTGAATATTAATCTTGTGCAAGCTCATGATGGAAACTCAATCATTAATGAAGAGTTTATTTACTCATATTTCATTGAGTGTTGCCGGATGCAATCTATCCCCCATCTCTCATCTCTTATCCCTACTTACGATCCAAATCCCCTCGCCTCGTTTTCCCTTCACCCTCTCGTGTTTCCTTTTGCTCTGCTCCTCCCCCTCCTGCCCCAGTATCCTCCTCTAACCCACTCCCTCTTTCTGTTCCCCATCTTCTCCTCTCATTCATTACTTTTGCCCTCCTCCCCATCACTCTCCCTCTCTTACAGTGTGTCTTTTATAATTACTCTTCTCTCTGACAGCTTGATGTGGCTACAGAGGTTTGGGACTAGTGGACGGATGACAAGGGGAAGAGGAGGTAACTGGAGGTGGGGGTGTATTGAGGGTGGGGGACATGTCGCAGGATAATTAAACATTGATTTGGGGCGATGATGAGGACGGCAACAAGACGCCAAACAAGGGGATTGTGGGTCGAGCAGCCGACAGCATTCTGCTGAGGTTCGCAAATATCCGCGAGAGGAAAGAGGGGTAGAGCAAGGTAGAGGGGGAGGGAGGGAGACAGAAACAGGAAGGGAGGGACTGCAGGGTAAAGAAAGAAGTGAGGAGAAAGAATGGTGACAAGTAAAAAGAAGGTCAGAACAACAAAAGGACATAAAAAGAGGGCAGAAAACAGGGAGTAAAGGAAGAGAGTTGGAATAAGTCAGCAGAAAACAGGAAAAGAGCAAAGAAGAAGAAAAATTGGAGTATCCAAAAGTGACAACAAGGTTTGACGGATTGTCAGTACTAACCTTAATAACCCATTTGAGCGTTTCGTGGCTAACAGTACAGCGGAGCATTCCCAGTTTTAGGGCAAAAACTTCCCGGTTAGGTGTTATAAAAAACAGTTTAAAAAGTAAATAAATGTATGTAAATACAAAAAATGGAAATGAAGTAGCTATGAGGGTGACGTTAGTCACAGAAGTTACATTAAAAAAAAAAACGTGATTCACAAACTGTGAACCACGGAAGTTACGCAAGTTACATATATAACTTAAGTTATGTTAAAAATCATGATTCACAAACCATGTACTTTTGTTTTCCGATGGGACATGAAGCCCGTTCTCCTGGGTGAAAGCCCGCCATTTGTCCGACCCATCCGCCTCCCCTGACATCCGCCATTTAAAATCTGCATTACCATCAGTTATTACTACTATGCCAGCAAGATGGCGGTGGAGGACAGTCTAAAGTTAAATATGAGCTGTATTTTGATGCCCTATATTGTCGTTTTTGAGAGGAGACCAATCTGGAATGTGATAAAGATTGAAAGGAAAGAAAAAAAATACAAGAAATAGAAAGCGACAAAATATAAAATGTGGGACAGGAAATAGACTCGGTAGAAGCTTACACGAGAAAGAAGAGAAAGAACTGCAGACGTAAAGAGAGAAGAAGAGATGACTAAATAGACCAGTTCTTCAGTGTCTTTGAACTTAACCTCTCTGATCTGACTCATTAGTTCTGCATTTAATTGGCACAAATACAGCAGGTACCAGAGAAGTCTGTGCGTGTGTGTGTGTCCATATGATATGTGTGTGTGTGTGGACAGTCATTCGTCATTAGGCCTTAAGCTCATTAGTACGTTTGCAGTGAATCATTCAATTAAACGACAATGACCTACAGCAAACTGACTGCTCATTGCCACCAGTGGGTGTGCGCACGTGCACAGTGAGCGTGCGTGAATGTGTGTGAGTGTTTTGATCGTGGGCATGACTGTCTTCTCTTTGATGTTCAACTATAAAGAGTATGATATAGCGCTTGCTTGATAACATGCCATCGTTAATGGGAATTTGATTCATGTTACAGTGGTTTATGCCAAGATTTCCTACTGTAAGTTCACAGATGATAGCAGTCATGGTTGTGATAATATCTATAAGTGTAGTCAGGGGAAATGTTTAAAATGCTTTTTTTTTATTTTAAAAACTTTGTAATTATTAGCATAAAATACACTCTATCACCAGCTACAGTCCAACAGTGCTGATATCAGCAGTGGCCTTTACAATGCCATTCTTCAAACCTGTGTAGCAGCAGCAGCATCCAAGCTGCACGTTTTATACGAGTTTCTGCAGCTGCCACACACTATGGCAGAAAGAAATGGTTTATCGACCCCGTGTGTCTTTATGAGCCGTATAATGTATTATTTCCCAATCCAAGGTCAAACGCATGTGGCCGAGACTCACTCATTAAATTGTAATTTAGTGTGTTACGAGGCTAACCAAGACCAACTCATTATCCATATCACTTAATTTACTGCACAAGGTTTCCATGATGATTTTTCTTCCTCCTATAGAAACTGCAGTAGTTGAAAAGTGACAGATAGTGCCATTGAACATCTATTTGGCCATGAATATATATATTTATTTATTTATTTTTATGAATTCAACAATACATCGTCAAATTTTATCCGTGACAGTATTACTGGATCGGCTTATTGCTCAGTTGTGAGATCATCCGTATAGTGAAATTTTTTTATATTGTTAGTTTTTTCCAATGACATTTCTGTAGTAAACTGCTCACTGTTGCATATCACTAGCAGCTTTTTTACAATATTTCTAAATATTTTATTGAGCTCTTTTTATAGTCACACAAACACTGTGCACTTTGTAGGTTAACAGCTAGAGTTTTTAAATGTCAACATAGTTTTGCTCTCTTCAGTCTTTCTCTGTGCACACACTAGTGACTTTATGCATGCTATTTGACTTTATTTTCATAAGAGATGTCCTGAAAATATGCTTGAAATTATGCCATAATGTGAATGAGCCAATGACTTAATAAAGTACCAATTAAAGAAAATCATTTTCTGATTATTGACATGTGATATAATGAACTGCTGTGATGTTTCAGCCGATGTTACAAACGTGCAAGCAGCAAATACTTAAAACTTTTAAATAGCAGGCTTTTTGAACATCTAAGAACTTGCTTGAGCATCAAATGAAATTCAAACATAGAAAAGATATTTCACACATTAAGCCCTCTATCTAACTAAGCTGATCTCACTGATTTAAATGGTGAATTATATAACTGCTTATATAAGTGCAAGAAGAAATTTAGATTGACTTAGTATATGGACCACACTCTGCCAAAGATTTAAACCACCATTTTTATTTAAGCCCATGAACTATAACCTTTCCTACATATGCATATTAGACATGAACAAAAATGGACGGATGTACATCACACATGAACAAGCTTTTTTGTTTGGTTCATATATTGTACATGTCAAAAAAAATATGTAGGCTGCATGCACCCACCTGCTCTCTCTCTCTCCCTCTCTCTCTCACACACTTTCTCCCATCCTACTCAACACAGAGCCACCCATGTGTAAGCCAATCTCAGCCCCCCCATGCTTTGCTCCAGTAACTCCCATCACCTGCTCCAATGCTAACTCCCCTATACCCAATAACCACACACCAACCATATATATATATATACACACTCATAAAAACTACATCAGTTCATTCATATTTCAGTTTAATGATGCTTGACAATTTACTATTTATATCATTCCAAGCACTCCAATGGGGTTTAGCATCCTATACTGCATGTATAATTTGTGCTTTTTCATTCAGAAGAGAACTGAAGGTATTCTAGAGGATTAAAAAATAGACACTACTTATCCTTTAACCCGTTTTTCCCTTGCTGTGGGAGAAAAATAGCCCTGCCAATCACAGGTACAACAGCTCTGGCGATTGCGTTTGACAAATAATAAGACATCAATGTCAGAGCTTGTTATTGTCCGTGTAATGATAGGGTACTGAAAAGTGCATTTTCTAATGTGACATAATGTGCAAAGCCTCTCTGAAAGCACCATAAGTAAAGAAGTGCTAAACAGGCAGGAGAGCAGCTGCTCGTGATCTAACTGTTATTGATGCATGTTTCCAGTCACTGTAGCCTGACTCTGCTGGTCTGAGCACATTTTATGTGTGTGTGTGTCCATTATCAGAAGAACCACAAACCACGGACAATGCAGAAACAGCAGAGAGGGCGTGAGGTCACAGGCAATGGCCTGCAGTCTGCATGTGTATGTGATTTTCTGCTTGATAGAAAAAGGTGCACATTGACCTCTGTTTGCCCTTATGTCTGAAAGAAAGAAAGTCTGAGGTGAATATAATTCTTTATCTCAACCTGGACACACAGAAACATGCACACACTCAAACTTCTTGTCCCACACACACTCGATGATCACTCATATGTGATCCAGACGGACGGAGTGGTGTGAATTTTAAAGAATCGAAGGCGTCAGCTTAAAAATAGCTTTTGTGGAGATATCCATTCCAGGAAGTGTTTGTGTGTTTGAGTGTGTGCTTGTGTTTGTGTGATGGTGCTTTGCATTGATGGCAGAAGGTTAATGTACTGTGAATGCACCTTTAAAACCCTGCCATGCTCTCACACCAGATTTAAAGTGTGTGCTTCAAGGAGTGGGCACTTACAGTAAGTCTGAGGGCTGACACAATACACTGCAAAAATTTTAAAAGTTCCATTTATTTTCTTAAATCAAACAAAATGATCTCCAAATATGATCAATTTTCACTTATTTTAATGGAGACTAGAATGGCACTCAGAGACCTTTGTCAAGTTGCATAGACAGTGTTTCATGGACTGCATGCTGGTTGCAAAGTTTGTATGTTTTCAGTTGTAATGTGGAAACAGCATGGACACTGTCAGTCTCCACTTCAACAGCATTCCCCAAACAGGATGTTCTGATTGGCAGATGTCAACACAGACCAGTTGGATTTCCCTCACACTGCATGTGGTGAGCAAAACCACATCCATTAGGTGTCTGCAATATGTCTGCGATTCTGATAAACCAGAAGAAACTGCATGCTACATTCATGCTGCATTTGCACTGCAGCTACTGTAAAGGTATTTGCCACATACGTTTAGTAATCAAGGTGAGAAATAATCTAACCTACAGTTTTGGTTAATCAATGTAATACTTCCCTGATTCATGCATACCTATATTTGATAGAACTATTAGATAACAATGTTGTAAAGAACTTTCTGCACACGGCTGTGGGATTAGGATTAAAGGTAATGTATTCATTTTTAAAGATTGGCTGGTTGAGTGGTCCTGTGAGTAAAAAAAAAAAGCATTGCTATGATTACAGGCGTCAGTCATAGCTATAGCATTGGCTCCATTTGTGTGTGCTCATTTCATGTGTAAATACACATACTGCCTGCATACATCACACCTATAGACAGTCCTTCTCAGTCAGAAATGCAGCTGTCATGTCCAAACAGTGACAGAGTGAGTGGTAAAGTGTTAAAGATACAGGACCAGATGGGGAGTGTTATGCAGACCACATAAAGCAATACATCACCTTGTGTCCTTTTGACATGAGCTTGTAAATTATTAATGATGAAAGGTGTAGTTTTGGGCCTCTGGCTTAAACTCTTGGCTGTTCAACAGTGTAAGCCATGCTAACGCCAGGCTTGTTTGGTGAGATAATGTGCTGTCCCTAGTTTGGCTGCTATCTAAGCTATTGATCCTTCTTGACCTCTTACTGATCGCAGCTCAGTGTCTTATACTGAATTGTCACTTATCCTAAATGCTCTGCCAGCAGCATGAACCAACACAC
>CAFUXE010000055.1:284441-320432 GCA_903364295.1 Serranus cabrilla | reverse complement strand
ACACACACACACGCACACACGCACAAACTCATTTAAAAGCTTCAAATGGAAAGCAAAGCATTAATGAAATATATTGGTATCTCTGTCACTCACTCTCAGCTCACAGTTTGACAGCTCTCCTTTACACAATAACCATTAGGGGAAGTAGCTTTAAGGGAGAATAAAACAAAAGGGAGAAAAAAATCCATTGCAATAAGGTAATTATTATGTTCCTTCCATAAAGATGTCAGCACAGCTAGATTAAAAGCATAGGCATGGCCCCTTGTGAAAAAGCCCTACTCACACATACACTAAATAACAGTGACTCATCTTTAAAATCCGGAAATACAACAATAATCACACGTGGAGAGGCGATGGGAGATTAGTTGTCGAAAAATACAAAAATAAAAGACAGGGGAAAAGGGGAAGTAATTTTGCCAGGAAATGTTACAGAAAATGGAGAAAATAAACGGTTACGAAGAAAGAACAACTACAAAATGGTTAGTTAATTTTATCTTATTTATCCAGGTAGTAAAATGTTGAGTGAAAATTGTATTATCCAGTGGACTTTTCAGTTTCAGTTTCCTGCATGATGGTTAAATCCAGCATAAAGACGTGCAAGTGGATGGATTTTAAAACACCAACTGCCAGCTGCTTTTATCACCTCCATCACCAACAGGTAAATCAACAATTCATATAAACAGGACTGCCCATCTGCCAGTAAAACCCAAAGTTGAGTTTATATTTTAGCTTCCAATTGGCATTAAAAGAAAAAAAAGAAAAAACTAGAGTGTGGCACTTACATGAATGTATGCCCAATCATTATGTCTTGTTGCTTTCTTCATTTTTAGATAGAAAATGTGTTTTGTACCTTTTGTAATACATGTGTTGAAGGTACATGAGACTCACTGTGAGCATATCTAGTCTCATTTTAAATAACAGCCCCTCACACACACACACACACACACACACATCGACACCAGAGACACTAAGAGAAGCCTCCTGCAGAGGTCTGTTGCCATTGATGGCACTAAAACTGACAGTAGGTTTCTGGCTTATACACGGCTGCCATCTGGTCCAGTGTGCACACGCATACACACATCACACGTGCACATGAACACACACTTGAATAGGCATTGATTATATTAGTCAGGGGGGTTTTGAAGAGCATGCCTCAGACACAGGGTTAACTAATACACTGCCGACCAATGGTTTTTCCAAGTACGTACACACAAATGCACACGCGTGCACTCTCACACACACTCGGGGCTATAATGGCATTGATCGCGAGTCGTCAGGGGGCTTCAGCAGAGAGCCCTCTTTATGCTCCGCGCTCCTCTGAAAATCTCTGGACTACTGGTGGTCTGTCTCGAGCGGAAATGGTTCTAAAGGGATCTGCCTGCTTAAATAAAAGTTAAATAAGAAGGAAACCAAGGGCAGTTTATAGATCACTAGATAGTATAATCTGATTGCTCTGGGTTCATTTACTCAGTGGGGAAAAATATCCATAATTGTATCAATTATTATGCCGTAAATTTGCCTTCAATGTGCCTGAAACACCAGATATATTTTTCTAATCTGAACAACATAGATAATAAATACAGATACAGAAATAACTTAAAAAATAAAAATGTTATTTTCTGCAATACATGCGGAAGCTATCATCACTGCTTGTGTCCCAAAGCAATATTTCCCCTTTGATTCTGAATGAGGAACACACTTTGATTTTTATATTCTAATCAGTAACATCAATGAAGCTTCAATCAAAGTAATATAGATCAGTGGAGATTCGGCTGCTTGTATGTAAGAGAGATAAGCCAAATAAATAATTGTGTTAAACACAAATGGCTTCTTCATGCAGCACCAATATGTTGTTTACTCTTTTCCTACTTCCTGCCATCTCTGCTGCACAGCACTTTGCCCCCCCTCCCCCTCCACCCCACCCCTCTTCTCTCTTCATGGCATTGCGCCTCACCCCTCCTAATGGATATTGACCAAAGAAAGATAGAAGAGAAGAACTGTATACACAGGCACACAGATGGACTGTGCAAGAGCTGGTGCAATGATGAGGCCTTCTAATGGATGTTAATCTCACAGTGCCATGTGATTCTATATATGGATGCCATGATCTTATGTGATGAAGGAAGATTACGACAAACCATACTTATGCACTATGACATATTTTTAAACCAGACATGGGCACATGGGAATCAGAGAGCATGTTGGATCAGACAGTGATACAGACGTGGTATTTAAGATTAAAGTTAAGCTACAGTGCAGCTGAAGCGTCCACAGGTTTTTCATGTGCTGTTCTGCATATGTATATCTAATGTCGGTTAACCTGCAAGGAATACTTCTTTTAAGACTGTTTTTGTTGAATTCCAAGTTGTAAAAACTTGCGGCGACAGTAATTTGGCAACACTTGTGGTTGCTGTGACAGCAGCAACTGTGGTTTAATACTATAGCAAACAGTGTTTTAGCAGATACCGTCAGAAATCAACAGCAATCTGTATCTTTTGTGATTTAAGTGACTTTGAACGTGGCATGGTTGTTGGTGCCAGCGGGGCTAGTCGGAGTGTTTCAGAAACTGCTGATCTACTGGGGTTTTCACTCACAACCATCTCTAGGATTAACAGAGAATGATCAGAAACAGAGAAAATAGCCAGTGAGTGGCATTTCTCTCGGCCAAAATGCCTTGGTGATGCCAGAGGAGAATGGCCAGACTGGTTCAAGATGATAGAAAGGCAACAGTAACTCAAATAACCATTGTTACAACCAAGATATGCAGAAGATCATCTCTGAACACACAACCTTAAAGCTGATGGGCTACAGCAGCACAAGACCTCCCTGCCACTTTATTAGGTATGCACTTCACCTAAGAAAGTGGCCGTTGAGTGTAATATAAAGTATCGACAGATAAATTACTGGATTATGCATGTGTGAATCAAACACTGGAGTGCTGTCTCGGTATCCACAAGAGTGTTTGTGTTCGTATAGCTGCAAATGTCAATAGTTACTGTGTAATGTGATGAATGATTGCTGGCATGTCTTCTTTCTTTAATTGTCTGAGAATGTTGGCAGCCTCAGGTGGGAGTACAATTAAGGTCTGAGTTCGACAGGTTAATCAGTATTGTAAACATCCAGACAATCTGCTTGATAAAGTGAGGCTCATAAGATTGAAAGCTACCCACACACACACACACACACACACACACACACACACGTCTAGACACACCTGACCAGTGAGGAGTGTGTTTTGTATCTAAAGGGCTGCTATGCCTACTAACTGCATCCAACCTTGAACGAGCAGGTGCAGATTGGAAGTTGCTATGCAGGAGATCAGTTGCCATGCTCAGAATTGTAAGGAGCTGCTTGTCTCCCGCAGTTAGCTGAACTGTCTGACTAAACAAGTGTCCTCTCCAGCTTAGAAATAACATCATAATCACTTTTCAGCAGAGACCTCCATTTCCATATCACACAAGCGTTGACTTTTCACAAATTAAGAGGCGCTGTCTGATTCTCCTGTCAACGTGGATGGATTCGACAAATTCTATCACAGATTCTTCTTTCAAAAATTACTTTTCCCCAAGAGACAATTTCAGCTGTTGATCAAGAGTAAAAAGGCCAGGCAGAGCTAAATTGGTAATCAGATAATTCAGTAATCACAATCACAAAAGACGGAGTGATATATTAGGCTATTTCATTGCGCTCCTGAAAAAAATCATTCTATAAATGAATAGTGTGCAGCACTCGTCTGTGATAGTATTAAAGCCACCTGTCACTCATAACAAGATCTGGGAGAGTTTCCCAACCTGTTGCCATGACAACTCCACAACATATGAAAACTCCTCAGAACTGAAAATAAACAGGGCTTTACCAGGTTTTCCGAGAGATTTGATCAATATGTTGCCAGTGCCTTGGGTTTTTGCAAAGAGAATGAAGAAGATTCCCCACAACTACTGGGATTTAAAGGAAGTCTCCAGTATTAACTATTGCACATATCGGAGTCCGGTCGGTACTATTTTCCCTCTCGGTCACATCCCAATGCCGCACTTTCCAATGTTTCACAGGCATTTCAAATAAGACTTTACATATATTTAACAATCTATGTGTGAAATTTAATTTATTTGCATTGAAATTTACATATCTAATTACAATACGAAAGTAACTCTGAGAGAAAGCAGTAAGAACGCATTGTTTTACAGCGAGGAGAAAGTCTGAAAATCTGTTAAAAGGATAGTACACGACTAATTCATTCATTTTAGCGTCTTTTTGCCGACTCTGGTATGATCGATGGCACTGTCAAGAATAATTACCCTAATACCTTCAACTGCCCTTTTGATCCATTGACATTCTATGGATGGTCATTCCCATTATAATGACTGTAGCTCTGACATGTCAGCATGCTGTATGTGCAGCAGCATGTTGTGATCAAAAGCAGTAAATCCACCTATGCATGTTAATTCTTTCTAAATTCTAAATTCTAAATGTCATGCTTTGTTTCAGGGGTTCCAGTCAGTCACAAGGTAAAGACAATGTGTCAACAAATATCCTAGTCCAGTCAAACCCAACCAAAGGTGGAGAATACCATATTTATAGAGCCATAATCTAAATACCAGAAAGAAACAATGCGGCAGCAGGATCAACACATCACAGCAGCACTGAAGCAAACTGACAGACAAGCATTTACAGCCACACTCGTCACATTTGGCCCAGGCCCAGCGAACCCGCCAATGGCTCTGTTCCACTACAGACGTCTTTATCATTTCAGTTGATTAGACTTTTACGACTGGATGACTTCTAATCTCCACTTGTATCATCTATCATCTGCTCTCATCCTCATAGCAGCGGCTGATGCCTCCTCATTAACTTACACAACTGCACACACACACTCACACTGACAAATACATACAGTACAGGCAAATAAATGTTTTTTTAACTATTTCTTTTTTTACTACTAAAAGTCACGAGCGATACTCTACTATAGACATAAAATTAAACCACAGACAGACAAATCATAAATTGAGTGTAGATAGACAGACCTGTAAACCAGCGTGTCATCCCCAGAGCTGTTGTACTGGACCTGGAACATCCTGACTCCAGTTGTAGGAGTTTGACTGCTCCATCTAATGAGGGCAGAGTTTCCTGTCAGTTCCACCAATGAGACCCTTCGATCTGCCCCTCTTGTCTCGTTATTAGGTAGCGCAACCTTAGAAGAGGTTAGGATGTCAGAGGGCGCGGGTTCAGAGGACGGGTCTCGGCTGCGGCTTGTGCTGTTCGCCAGATGGGGCATTGCTGTAACAACCAGCTCCACCCTTCCTGTTGATTCACCTGCAGCGTTGGAGGCAATGCAGGTGAAGTTCCCTGAATCCTTCAGGGATGTCACATTGATCTCCAGGCTTCCATTGGGGAAAACCAAAGTTCTGGAACAAAATGAGAAGAAGTTAATTATTTCTAATAGCTCAAACACTACGATCGTTAGAATGTAAAAGCTACAACCAAGAAACAAATACTTTTTGTAAAAAGTCCAGCATATTCAGAAGTTTAAAACGAAAATGGGCCAGGCCAGTGGCAAAGAACGAAAAGAGCAAGACATATTAACTTCTGGTAGCAAAAGGACCCACTATCAGTTTCAATTTAAGAGCCGACTCCCCCCTGGTCCACACTTCCAAATCATGTGAGCCCTCCTTCTCTGTCACCCACACAGGAGCCAATTGCTAATCACTGTTCTCCCTATCAGCCCATTTAGTCACACCTGTACTGTGCTGCCTCCTGCACCTGATGCTTCTGCCATCTTTCCCCATTCATTTAGACTCTACCCAGAATCAATGCAATGGCTGCCAGGCTGAAGGGTAATGTGGGTTTGATCCCAAAAGGTATGAGCATTAGCCTAAATTGCATTTTTCAATAATACAGTAATGCTACTTAAACCTTCATACCTTTTCGGATCAAAATATACAGAAATTTCAAATCAAAAAGTGCACAAGAAAGAAATTAAAGGGTTGCAACATTATTTTTCAAAATACTATGAACAATTATAACAGATGTTGTATTGCAAAAATGACTAGAAAGCCCACATATCTAATAGTATTCCAACTAGGTTACCAGATGGAAATGTGAGAAAGGTGTGACCTCAACAACTACCTTCTAATCCTGATTCAGAGTTGGCCCACACGAGTCATGTGCCTACGCCCTGCTACCACAGCCAAGACCAAAATTACGTGAGACACACTGTCTGACTTTCTGACTCGGTTGCACATTGGCACATAGCACTGAGCTGGAGCAGTACAGGGAGGAATATTTAAACAGCCCCTCTCTTGCACCTGCCAACTGAGTTGCCAGTTTTCTGACATCACTGAATATGAAGCGGTGCTCTCAGAGGACAAGTCACATACTCTGAATGAAGACCTTGCCTTTAATTTTGAGACAATCTATGGACGTATGGAGAAAGGCAATTCATAGATTTAAGAAGAGTGTACAGAAAGAACGTTAGTACCTGGAGCTATTAGATATAAGTCGACCTTCAGGGCTGATCCAGTGGACTTCAGGCTCTGGGTCGCCATTTGCTTTGCACTTCAGGCTGGCAGGTTGGCCTTCCATAGCCACTGTGTGAGGGGACTTACGGGTAAGAACAGGTGGGTCACAAATAAACTCCTAAGGGGGAAAAAAAGAATAAGGTCATTACTTATATTAGGATTATTTACATAATCAGTGTTACGTCTTGGTTTCAAGGTTTAATTTTGTTCAAGTGAAAAGCTTGAATTGTCACCTCTTCAGGTATTGTCCAGAAGTACTTGGCACTGAGGTCAGCAGGAGAGGCGCACGTCTCGAGGTCATCTTCTCTGGTCAGTCTTCTCAACCACAGAAGTTCACAGTTACAGTGGAGGGGGTTGCCACCAAAACTCAACACCAGGGAGGAGAGGGGGGAGCCTTTGGACTTGGCATAAACTGGGATTCTCAGGAACAACGGGTCCGGGGGAATTTTCTTCAGCTTGTTGGACGTCATGTCTAGCCTGTGAAAGCACAGGGTAGAGAGAAGATGAAGGATGGGGGGAGGGAGAGAGAGAGACAGACTTGTTCCTGGGGTTCTTTTTAAAAACTTGAGACGTAATAATGGAGTTAGTGTTGAGAAACGACATCTAGAACTGGATTCTTTCATGAATAGCCAGTTTAACTGGGGAGAGTAAGCTAAATAGTTGTCAGACCATAGCTGATTTTTTCCAAGATTTCATTTCAGCCAATGCGGTCTGCCCCTTTTGCCTTCCACACTGACTTGTTTACCTGTAGTCAACCAAAACCTTTTAAAAAGCGATTGATCAATACTGCTTTGACTAAAAATGGAAACCAGGATGCTACCAACATCTTAATATGGTCGCATTGTCTTGTTTATAGAGACATATTTTATTCTTTTGATTAGTAAACCAGCCTCTGCATGTATACTTTATGTATCAGTACACATATCATCTACTTATCCATGTATTTACCTGGCCAGCTTGTGTAGGTTGGTGAACACCCCTTGGGGAACATTTTCTATAAGGTTATGATCCATATTTAGTGTGTTGACGTTGGTTAGGCGCCCGATCGTGTCCCAGGGCGCCTGGGCAAGGTTGTTGTAGCTAAGGTCGAGATCCTCCAGTGTGGACAGGAAGTCATCAAAGGCATGGGGAGATATGGAGTGAAGCTGGTTGTTGGCAAGGATCAGGTGACGGAGGTTGGTCAGGCCTTTGAAATGGTCGTCCTGGTTGGTGAAAGGACAAAATATTCAGTGAGAGGTATCATACCTGCATCCATCTAATTTTATGGTTAAATTATTTGTTTCCATTACACACCCATCCAAACTTCAAGGACTCTAATTCAGTTTATCACTCCAATGATACATGCAATTTACAATCATTAATTCAGCCATCCATCCATCCATCAGTCTCACCTTGATCACAGTTAATCTATTAGAGTCTAGGTGAAGCGCTCTCAGTCGCCGCAGGTCGCTGAAGGCTGAAGGGAGAATCTGACTGATGGTGTTTCTGGACAGGGTCAGATGGAGCAGGCTGGTCATGTTGGCAAAGTCCTTTCGTCGGACAGCTGGGAGTGAGCAGAAGAAAAATCAGATGTATTAAATAGATGCAGCAATATTGAAAAAATAGAAGTCAGGAGATGCATATACAATATATAGGTTTTAAAGCCCAAATGTTTGCCTGGCCACAGAGACAATAAATATGGTAAACAATGGAAAGGCAAGTGGTGCTCACTGAATTATGTCTGCTTTTCCGCTGAACATCTTGCTATAATTACAATAAGTCGTATGTGAATCATTGTGTTTTATATTTAGATTGAACTCTAGAGGCTAATTAGGCACAGGCTTTTTAGAGCCTGGACCCCATGATACCAGGAATGTTTTATTAATTCCTGTACAATTAACTCTTTGGCAACATACACTTACAACCTCAGCTGACAGCGGAGAGAATCTGGTATCCTGCAAACTGAGATAGAGAATATTTAGTTTGCACAGGGGAGTGCTAAACTGAAAATGATTTGGATGTGAACAATGTCATTTTAAAAAAATATGGCTGTGTGATATTAATAATAGCACATCAAATTATCTTCATGGACCCTGTGAAAGCAGTCATTTTTAGCCTGTGTGTCTTTTGTTTTGGCAAACTATGGAATAGAATTTCTTTTAAGTCGAGCCTGGGAAGATTAGGTAGCTGCCCTGGTGGGAGCTAATGGGAATCCAGATTAAAATAAAAGGATAAAGCAACACGTCAGTTCTTAAAAATAAGTACATTTCAAAGTATCCGAGAAAGCTCTTTGATATAAGGAGGAGATGAATCATGAATGAGATTTGTTAGACTGAACGACAAAACAAAAAAGTTTCAAAGTGGGAAAGTTGAAAAGAAATACCCCGACTCATGAGAAATAGTCCTTTTTGTCAAGTCCAACAAAAAGGAATTGTGATTTCAGTGCTCTTGACAAGGATACACTTGCTGCATCCAATGTGCACTTTCACTTTCAGTGGTTTATTTAACCTGGGAATACAATGCTTGCTTTTCTGCACTGTGCCACTGTGGTCAATATGAATGAACAGACTGGGCCATGCTAAATGTCTTAATGTCCTGCCTCGATTTATGGTGACACGGATTACATGACACACTGGCAGGTATGTTACCTGTAATGAAGTTCTCTTGGAGCCGTAGCTCCACGGTGCGCCGGTCAATGGCAGCAGGAACAAACAGCAAGCCTGTCTTGGAGCAGAGGATAGCGAGCGATGGCGAAAGGCTCTGGCACATACAGCGTTTCGGACACGGCTGTCCCCTGCATGCTGCTGCCAGCAACAGCAAAGAGAACCACAGCCGTTCCATTATCCTCCACTGGGAACAGGGCAACTGGAAGACAGAAGGAAATGAGCGATGAGTTGAAGTGGATACAAAGATAGCATCCCTCAAGACAAGGCAACTGACAGAGAGTCACTGGCCTGCAGAGAAACGTGGTAACAAAGAGGACAAATTGTTCAAAGGGGCTCCTTATTCTCAGTTTGTAAATGGATTGAGTTATTACTAGGACATGTTAACATGCTTTTATGCTCAGAAAACATTGCTGCACCTCCATTCACCCTCTGTCTAAGACACACTGGTGTAGCGTTCATCTCTTAAAGCCCCCCTGAAGAAAACCCCCAGTCTGCTCTGATTGGTTAACCTTTCTGGGTCTCATACATCTTTGCTCTTGGCATCTTTGTACTGTCTTTTTGAGGAATTACTTTATTGGAGTATAGCAGCCCTTTCTACCATGATAAGGAATACACAATGGACATGTTCCAGCAGGAATGTGACCCAGGGAAAGAATGTAAAACATCGGCAGGCAAGTTTGCAGGTTTCGCTGTAACGTAGCACCATGTAGCATGTATGTAATGTAAACACTACAGTTACATGCCTGGAGGAGATGACCACTTATAGATATCTGTCGGGAGCTGACGTCAGCTTCAGCCCAGAGTAGAAAAAAACTGTTGCACACGGGATGTTTGGAATGGATATCGGATATATGACACTTTAGCCACCTAAGCATAGCCGTGTGACTGAGGCAACCTGATCTAGCATCATGACTTCAGCCTTGATACTGGGACATTAAATAAGTAATGTGAGCTGATATAAAACCCTCTTGGATACACAGTTTTAAAAGCTCTGTAATGTTCCGGCTTCTTTTACTGCAAAAGGAAAAAAAGGGGATGAGTAATGAAAGAACCTATGAGTCGTCCTCTTGTTTTTGTCATACAGGTTCTTTGTCTTTTTATACTGAGCCACATTGAAGTAGCTGCTGTAAATGCCTGCACCCCATTACATATATTCAAGTGTTACTTAAGTAAGATTTGAATGCAGGACTTTTCCTTGTAGTGGAGTAATTTCACAGTGTGGTATTAGTACTTTTACTTAGGTAAGAGATCTGAATACTTTTCCACCACTGCTCATCTTGACATATAAAAAACAAACCAAAAACCTTCGCAGAATATTTCTGTAGCCATGTACTGTATAATTGTGTGATTTGTGCTAAACATTTTCCCCAGCCCAACTGCTATCGAGCACAATACACCGTTCAAAGTATCTCCCTTTTTTAACTTTACGCTAATGTCAGGATAGAGAGAGAAGTAGATCACAGCACCGCTCCGGAGCCGGACTAAATTACACAATGCTGAGCTCATAATGGGCTCTATCATTGCATGGCTGCGTAGTGAGCTGGCATTTTCCGGAGACACACATTTCCTCCCCAGTACCTGTTTGATATTTTGGCAAGTTGTAATATAGGTGTTTAGTGTAAAAAAAATAAAATAGAGGTTAATATCTGTAACAGTCCCATGCATGTCTCATCCACAAAAGCTTGTATGCTGAGTAAAGGCTTCACATCTGCCTGTTCTCTTATCACATCAAACTGATTTGTTACATCTGTCTCCTGCACACTTTCTTTAGAATATGCAGTGCAAATTAAAAGTGAGCATGAACATGATGGCACTCTCGGGACACACACACAATTTAACACAGTTCCATCAAAAACTGTCAGACAGAATTTTCTCTTTCCAGTTTACACGACTTTAAGCCCCTGAGGGCTTCCCTTTCCTCACTCAATAGCTGTTTCCAAAAACACCTGTCTAAGTCCTTCCAACAGGTATGGCAGAGGTAACACCTGACGTGTCACATTCACGATTGCAGCGTGATTGCGATAGAATTTGTCTGTGCTGACATGATGTGGGAACAGAATTGTGTCTGCTCATGACTTTAATGATGAAATTACTTTGAGTAAATACACAAATATCTGTGGTTCATAGACAGTATAAATATGGTTATTAATGTGTCACTCATGCATCTCTATTAAGGCTTAAATAGACGAATATTCTACTCTAAGTTCGGCAATAGTGACACATCCACATTAAAAGCAACCTTAATCATGAATCTATTAGTTCATTCAAAGATTTGTGAAGGCACGTATTCTTAGACCACATTCTTGAATGCCAGAACACATTTTTATCAACCTGATCTCACACAATTACTTGAAATTACCACAACTCCTTTAACACAGAATTCAGTCCCGGTGGCATTTGGTGTGAAGAAGTCGTCATTATGCATACATGTACGGTTTGGGGTTGTAAAAAATGCTGCAGTTTCTGTGAATTTATGCTGGAAAAAGAAGTTACTGGTAAGGCGTGATAAAAGACTTTTAAAAAGTAAATAAATATACATAAATGCCAGAAGTGAATTAAGTAAAAGGGTGTAGTGAGCCACAGAAAGTTACGTAAACAACGTACGTAAAAAATTCAGGATTCACAACCCCTGAGCCACGGAAGTTACACAAAAAAAAACTTAAGGGACATAAACCCTATTTTCCTGGTTGAAAGTCTGCTGTTTGTTTACCCAACCACCTCAGCATGTCATTGTCACACATTACGTGCCACCAGCACAGAATTCAGTGTTCAGAAGTTGTGGTTATTTGGCGTAATTCTGTGAGATCAGGCTGCTCTTATTTGTATTAGACTTATTTGATTAGAATCACACATGTGTTTATTGAGTCCATCATTGTTAATGTGAAGTTATTTTATGTTCTGAGCTTGTTGAACAGTCACTATACATAGCCACATCATGGATTACTCAGGGCTATGTGAAATTTCATTGATTAATTGACATTTCCATTTTAATTGACTATTTCTTGTAATGCACATTGTATACAAATTAACAAGAAGAGGTAATCACAGGCACCATCCATTTAGAATTCTTCATTCTCACGCTCATTGAACCACATTGGGTTTGGATACATGAATGCTTTTATACCATCTACTGTCATATGGTGACAGACTCAAAGTTATTGAGGGTCACATTCCTCCCATCATGGTTTAATCAGGCGGTTAAATGTGAAAACATTTGTACTTTCCAACACTGCAGACACGACTCAAAGCTCATGGTGTGATATGTGTGTATACCAGTGGGCAGCAGTATATTAGCCAGCCCAGTTTGACTACCAGGCTAATCAATAGCATTGAACTTGTATTCAGTAGGAGGCCTGTGTAAAGCACTACTCTGCTATTCTGCTCCTCCCCTGATACTCCTAAAACCCTCAGCAGCACATTTGTATGAGGGGACGACAACAAGATAAAAATACCAAGTGCTGCCATATGCTTTTTTGTCATTATCTTAGATTCCCCGTGTTTATTATTCAATAAAGCAAATCTGCCAAATATATACAAACAAATTGCAGGGACTGCATGCAGTCTTATGAGCCTGCTAAAAATAGATGCGCAGTAATTTGATACTTCATGCTCTCCATCCTCCCACAATGTGAAACATAGAGTAGAAACAATGGTTAGCCATAACTTACATAGACACAGACACTTCCATTCTTCTGTCAGCCTTTCCCTTTTACTCTCACCCTTTTTCTTTGTCATTCAATATGTTTCCCTCCATTACTCTTGATTATTCCCTCTGCCAAACCAACCCGTCCCCATTCTCCTCATACACAACATTTATTCACCTGCTGTTTCTTCAATCATACTCCATGCTCCCTCTCTTTACTTACTCCATCATCCCGACGTTCTATGTGAATTCATCACGTTATACAAAAAAAATAAAGTAATTTCCTAGCAATTTTCAGTCTTGTCGTTATTTATGCCACTCGATCCTCCTTCAATTATATGATACGGCCTGGCTGTCTATCATTCCCTGTTATTTATTTCCGCATTTTTTCACCTCAACGTATCTTCCCTCCTCCATTACTATCGTACATCCCTCTTCATGTCACCATCATCCTACCTGTCTCTTCATCCTCTCTTCCCACTCTTTAACCTTTATTCATAAAGCATGGTTCCTACAGAAGGTGTAATTCTCATTCCCAATCATGCTTTCCACAACTCGTGCTCTCCAGGCTTGCCTCATGTCGCCCCCGCCATCACCCTGGCTCACTCACTGTAACAATGGCTTCATTGTAATGTATCTTTAATGGGGTTATGTTGCAGGAATTGGTACCAACAGTGATTTTAAATGCACACGTCCCTCGCTTAGTTCACCCACTCATCCGGTCAGCATGTGTAACTCCACAGTTTAATAAGTGTTCTATTTTAAACATTTAGACACACCTCAGTTGGCACTCCCACACATCCAGACTATGTGTGGTTTTGAGGCTATTCAATTATGGACGTATGGCTTTTTCTGTGTAATTCAGTGCGGATGATAGCGATCAGTCACCCACCATTACTCACGGCCGTGCTCGTTCAGCTATGGAGAGTTAATAACACAAGAGAAAACACATCCAAGCTGTCTGCCCTTGTTACCAGTTAGATTGGGCCATTATAGTTGTTTGCAATGGGTTGAATGACAATGTAATGCTCTGCAAATGCTAACTGGTGAAACATCTTTAGTGCAGGCTGGAGCTTGACAGTTCTGCCCCAACTCAATGAAACTCCACCCGGTTTAGATCAGCTGTGACAGTGAATGGCTGTCTTAAACACCCTCACACTCAAAGTGTCACACTGCATGATAGTCAGAATACTGTATACCACTGAAAACCTATTACTAAACCACAGTTTAAGCTTGATCTCTAATGAGGATTTGGATATGACTTGGTCTTGAGGAAACTTTGTCTTTGCTTTGCTTGGATTCTACTGATCTACTTTTACTTCTACTTGGATTCATTGACTAAAGTGTTGGTTGGAAAACTTATTACAGTGTTTTAGAGTGGAACCCCGGTCAGTGAATTATACTAATATATGAGCTTGAAATTAACACTTGACCCACTCTTGCAGCTATACCTGTGGTGACAGAGTATTGGAAAAGTAATGAGAGTCACATTAGGCTTATTTTTTTTAGAACTCACACAATGCAAACACAAATCCTTTATGAAGCCAAATGCTGTTTTAAACTCACCTTAAGCAACATAAAACCCAAGCTGTGACCGTGTTGGACAAGTCATGGGCTAATACACGTGCTTAATTACTTACATCCTGTAGTAGAGTTGGTTTGATTTTTGGTCTAGCCAGTCAAGTCCAGTATATGAGCTGAAAGTGGTTTGTAGCCAGCTAAACCAGCATTTGTCATAACATGTTGTGGCAAATTCAAAGTGGCCTGTCAGCAAACTGTGCTGACAGTGTCAAAATCCAACTATGGCATTAGTAATATGCAATATGGCAATGTAATTAATTTATGGACAAATGGAGCCCCTAATGTCTGACATGAAACAAAACTTTTGTGTCATCTTTTGCGTCATTCCAGTGTGAGTAGTATATGTGTAGCTTTCCTCTGTTGCCAGGGTCCAGACCTTTGTTTCCAGCAAGTAAGCCGGAAACTCCAAGCACTGTCAACATGTAGGGATAGCAGTTGACAATCAGCAAAGTTTTCCTTTACTGCCAGGCCAAGGCCAGGAACATGAAAATGTGTTTGTGTAAGTATGATGGTGAAGACGTACACGACACGTTGTGTGACAGCACAAGGCTACATTTAAGTACTGCAAGAAAAATGTCATGGCTTAGAGAATCATTACCATCACCACATGTACTGGAGTCCCTACACTCACATTCATGGACTCGCTTTCTCATTATGTTTCATTCAGGATAGCCTGCTGACTCAATTGCACCATCTAGTGGTGACATTAAATGTACAGCCTGATGGACTTACATTAATCCAAAACAGAACCTACTTTGGTAAACATGTGGGCACAGTTAGTTAAAGCCCATGAATCAGCACACATTTTTTCCATTGGTACCCACATGGAAATCAGCCCTCATCTGACTGAGTAATAGGGACTTTACCAGTGGAGAAAGAATGGTTACAGAAACATGACTGAGGGGAAGCAGACTGTGCCACTTCAGCACTTTTAGCTTCATCAACACAGAGCCGCAGTTCATTAAACTATATTAAACCACGCTGACAGACCATGCCATTCCAATCATATGCAAAAGACTAACTCCAGGGGATGTAATCTGAGAAAATTTCTATTTAGCATGCTACATTCATACATCTTTTTGATTTCAATTAAGAAAACTATTAATCACAAGGAGTGACGGGTGACTCAGTCTTCACAAAGCTCTTAAGTTTGCAGAACAGAGGAAAACACAGCAGAACTGTCAGATTCTGCTGGTAAAATCGGACCACACATTGCATTCGCCCACCAAATGCCAGACCGCCACCATCATTGTGCAAAATGTCAGGTCTTTAAAATTTGCTATAATGGTTCTTTATGTCTGGAACTTGGCGGTAACGCACAAACTGCATCCAGCATCATTTTGCTGTAATTACACTGGAGAGCTCTGCATTGATATTCATTTTCTACAAGTGACTGTAAACGCTGCCAGAGCATTGGGGATGTCTCCAGCAGTGACGAATGTTTATGTTTTTATGTTTTCGCAAAGTAAGGCACAAACACACACTGACAGACTCTTTGTTTTGCTTGACAGTATGATCTCCGCTTTGCATTTGTGAATCAATCAGCTTCTCTCAGGCAGAGTATTTTTCAATGTGTTTAGGGCAGATATTGCAGCCTCCTGGGATGCTACATTGCTATGCATGTTGGAAATGCTGGAAAAATACTCTTTTGAAGTGAATGGTCATTAGAAGAAAATGCAAGAGATACACAAAGTACATCAAATGCAGTTATAGGTACTATTGCTTTGCTTTGGAGGAAATGAAAGCATTGGCAATGTTTATAGGCATGTCGCTTCAGTAATAGGGGTTTTGAAGAAAGCGGTAATTACCAACATATACTGCAAAAACACCCCATGTGTCTATTTTCTAAGGGAGAAAATCTCCTTCACAGGACGTATCGACTCTACCTGTGATGATTAAAGACAGCCCCTTGAGCTCCTTTCTCAGTGTATTTTCTTCACCGTTTCACACCCAATCAATTGAAACAAGGGGATGACTTTACTAATTTGTTTATTGTAAATATAGCAGACTGCGGGGGTTTACCATGTTTGAAGAAGCAGAAAGCTTGACTCTACTTTTTGATTAAAGTGGACTTTCTTCTGATTAAGTCTGTCCTCTTCAGTCAGAAACAGCAAGATGTGATGTAAGTACCCCCAAAGCCAGCTAAAGCTCCTTCATTTCATCCCATCCATAATGCATTTACACCATAATGGAAAACAAAAGGCAACAATAATGTTTACACCGGAGATCAAAAAGCAGAATTTAGCAGTGGTCAGACACACAGATTAGCAGCTGTAAGAACTTAAACTAAGAGAACTTAAAAAGAAAAAAAAAAAATGGTGCTCATAAAGCCCCGTCTGAAGCAATTAGCAACGCAAATCTCTACACACACGCATAAATAAGAGGCAGAGTGAAAGACTTGAGGGAAATTATTACAGAGACCAGTGCAAGTCAGAAGACATGAGTCAGGAGAAAGGGAAAAAGAGGAAAGTAAGCAGGAAGCATGATTGGGGGAGTGAGAAGATAATGCACGACAAGTACGGTTTGTGGTTGTTTAAATACACAAACACTCAACATGTAGGCTTAGTTTTAGCTAATTTAAGTTGCTCCACATAGTCTATAGAAGACACTCAGTACCCTGGTGCCTTGACCCACATGCTCTGCTAATACCCCAGAGTAATGGATTATGGGAGTCATTTTTCAAAATGATGTTTTAAGTTCCAGAAGTGAATACCGATCCTGCCCCTGGAGTTTGCTATCTCCGGCTTAACAAAGTGAAGCATGATTGTAACCTATGAGAGAGCAAATGTCATCCCATTTTCCTCCTTAATTGTCCGTTGAAAGATACCTTTACAAGGCAGCCCATATTGCCTCCACCCAAGTCCTGGCTATGTGATGTTCTGTCTTCATGAATTTCAAAAGAATCTAATTTACTGCGAAGGCCTCTGGTGATACATTTTACTCCAACTGGCAACCTTTGATCTCACAATCAGCGAGGCTTACTCCCACTGAAGTAGATCCCAAGTCACATAAAAAATGATATGTGCTGTGTGTATCAACAGAACGACACAAACTGTACACTGTAAAACTACTTTTTGTTGTTGTTTTTTGTTGATGATGATATCAGTGATAGCTTACCCAGTGAACAAAGCAGCTGACAGCAATAATGACGTCCTCCACATGCAACCTTTTACTGGAGGTGTTTGGAGACTTAAAGTTGGTTGTGCATCTGTCACTGACAATATTAGTATTTGCATATGAAAGCAAATCAAATTGCGAGCAATAATTCCTTTTGCAGAAATGAGATTTTTTTCCCTTGCCAACACTACTGGAATACTACAGGAATGTGATTGCTTTCATAACCAGCAATCGATGCCCTGAATTACTTTACATCAAAATCTACCTTGATGACATAATAAATCAGATGTGGTGGCCATAAACATAGATGTAGGGCAGTTTTTTTTTCTCAGTTATACTTGATATATTACCTTTATTATCACCATCAGCCTGGTTCTGTGCACCATCATTCATTAAATTAGAATTGGAAATAACCAACTGATGTGATCTTTGCACTCAGCAGTGGCAATTCATTCATGTATGTGTGTGTGTGTGTATTTTGGGCCCCTCACTTATGCTGTGTCCAGCCTGCTTTGCCAGAGAACACTGCACCTCTCAATGGAGATGGATCACCCTGTCAGCTCTCTTGCAGAACCACTGCAGAGTGTCTTCTGTGTATAATTTACTATATCTGTGTAGGAGCATGAACATGTTCATGTGCACATGTGACTGTTTATCATATTGCTTCTTCGAATATGCACATGCAGCTGCGTTCATGTACGTATGCCCTGAAACTTATGTGTGTGCATCGCATGTGTGTGTATGCATAAATCTGTGCCTGGACGTGAACATGTGCTCCTGTCTTTACCATAAAGAAGCGAGCTCTTCAAGGGTTTGCTTTCTGGTCTACATTATGTGTCCATGTTTTTCTGTGCACATGAGAAAAGCTGCATGTAAGTGTGCTCTCCATCTATTTTTGCAGAGTCTACCCTAGCGAGAACAGGGTTATTAACGACCTCAGAAGCAGCATCATCCATCTGCTGCGCACACACAGGCACACTGTACATGAAAAACACACACACTCCGAGTTTGCTTGAATCAGACAGCCCTATCTGTGTGTTAGTTTCAGTCAGTGCATGCTTGTGTGTGTGCATATGTACCCATAAGTGTACAAAGCTGTGCTGCTACTTAATCTCTGTTTATTGCTGTATAGTGATTAATGGTGAAACAAATCTGTACACTTTCCGTTATCACATCAACAATGTGTCAACTGAAGTAAAACGACTCTCTGTGTCTTTTACTTCCTCAATAATTAGGCAGTATTTTATTTCATGGAGGAAAAGAAAAAGGTAAAGAGGGAGTGATTTCGGGAGGAAAAAAACAGAAATCAAAGCATAAAAAGCCATGAAAGCCAGCGAACGGACAGGTGGTGACCATGGCAAGGCACAGCAATGAAAAGAGATAAAGCCTAAGCAAAAACAAAGTGTTCCTACAGAATGGGGTATCTGTCAACGCCAGTGGTGAGGGCGAAGCTTTTATTGGCCGCAAAAAAACTTGGTGGGGGCCTGTAACTTAGCAACAACCAATGACACATGGATGGTAACAGTGAGGAGGTGGGAAGAGAGAGTGTGTGTGTTATGGTTGTGGGGGTGTAGTGAGAGTGTTTGTATGGGGGCTGTGAGAAAGTGCAAGATTGGTCTGGAGATCTCGCAAGTAATGAATCTGGAGTGTTGCCGTCAGAGAGGGTGAGTGTGGGGGAGAGAGAGAGAGAGAGAGAGAGAGAGAGAGAGAGACTGTGTTTGCATAAAGAGTGCAGAAACAGTGTAGTGGTCCACAGTTTATTTCTGGACAAGTTACACATTGCATTAAAGTGTCCTTGTATTATCATAAAAACAAACATATCGCGCTGCTTTTACTAGTGCGATGAGGGAGACGTTTTACAGATCCATTAAACATAATTTAATGAAATAAATACAACCACTTGTCTAATTTTAACTTCCCTCATAATTTGGGGAAACCCCCAAAGTGCATCCACACTCTCTCCAGAGTCCCTCACCACATGGGTGAAACATTTGCTTTCTCATACTGCCAAAACTCTCCATCTTTGAGAATTGAGCAGCAGGCCCTTTAAAGAAATCCTTTTAAGCATAAAAGCAAACAGTAGGAGAAAGGGTTCAGCAATCTCTAGGCCACAGCAAAACTGCTGCTGTACATTAGTGCAATAAATGACAGTATAGCAGTCGCCATGCTCCACTTTTATACTAAAAACTCTCTTCATGCTAAATTAGCGGTTCTGCTCCACAGTTCTACCCAATGTATTGTGCTGTAGATGAGGAACAGAACATCAAAACAGAGTAATAACTTCAGTTTGTTCTTGACCTTGAAGGAAGAAGGTTTCTAAAAAAAAGAAGAGTTCAGCTCACTCACTTTTTTCCAGAGCTTTAAATCATAATGATCTTCATCAGCTTAACATTGATAACATGGATTACAGTGTTGTTACAATACCAAAATTATAAATTCAGTATGATATCCTGCCAAAACATCACGGAGAGTAATTGAATAATACATGACAAAACATGTAATTTAAATTTTTCATTATTTTTTTAATTATTAATGAATAATGCGGTGGTGTTTTTCTGCATCATGGGCAACCTTTTAGTTTTTTATTCAATGTTAATGTTAAAATGTGTTTAAAACAGATTTGGTTGTTTTAGCTCAAACATGGGTTGACAGTTATTGCACCACTGGCTCTGTTAGTGTGTCTGTATTTGTCATTTTGTTTCCAAATTGCTGTCACCTTTGGAAGTGTGTTTGAGATGAGCTATCCCTCCTTACTTCTGTTCCAATACACCTTCATACAGGGCATTAAGCCAAGCTTAGCTAATTGAATTACCCAAACTATAAGAATGATATATTTGTATTTTTTTTCTCCCATGAAATGGAGACACTTCTGTTTACCTCTATAGTGCTCTAACTTGTTTCCGTGGGGTGAATGTCTAGACACTGAGGCAGACCAAACTAAATTTCTCTGTGCTCCTGGAGAAACCTGCCATAAATCTTTGATAAGCCTCTTTTGATCTTGTCCGATAGACAATCTGTTCCACGTTCAGCCGCCCCACACTTTCACCAGTGTTCAGCTGGAGGACGGGGGTTTGAACCCCCGTGCCAGCGAGGATCCACTCTGCCAAAGTGTCCTCAAACAAGAAACCCAACCCCTCTTGGCTCCAGTGGTGTTGTTCTGTAGCTGACCCTGACCTTCCCATGGAGGAGGACGGGAGAGCAGACACTTTCCCTGTGGGGATCAGTATTTTTATAGCCTGTGAGGTGTGCTGTTCACCTTTTAAAATCAATAGGAAATGTATGTGCCAGTTCTTGTTCTTGCCGGGGCAGCAGCTGCCTCAGCTATAACCTCAGACACTGTGTTGTGTAATCTCTCCTCTCCTCCTTTTTTAACTTTAATTCTTTAAAAAAGGACTTTAACTTTAGAAAAGACTTGTACAAGTTGAGTATTCGGAGAATTAAAAGTAATATATACTCACTTTTCAATTTCATGACTTTCAAAGGTTTTTCATTTAAAAGTGAGAAAAAGTATTCACCCTAAATTGTATTAACTATTTTCTTCAACCTTACCTGGCCTTCTACTTTTAAACTTAATTTTTTCAGGTTGATTATCAAACCGTCATTATCTAACGTTTCGACATGCATTTAATACAGCTCATTCACCGCCATGCTTTCTTTGGAAAGTTTAATATGACAAAATTAATTGTGTGGCATATTTCTAATTGCCAGTAGAGAAGCCGTACCTTCTGCTTTACACAACTGCACACATACTTTAGCATGACTGCACAATGCAAGGAGTTACAATTACTTTTCATAAGGCGTCCAAATAAAGAAATCCTATAGTTAAATGTCGCACATGCAAGAGCTAACCAATTACTACAAGCCTCAAGGATCCCCAAAGAAGAAATACCTCACAGAAAGCAATGCAAGCGTAAGAAAAGTTAATAATTTCAAACCCATATGCACCTCACTTGTCTTTCCCAGTCAAATCTGAGTGCACGAGTGTTACGCTGTCAGCCACAAACACAAGGGTTTTGGCAAGCAATGCAAGTAATCAGCAAAGATCATTTAACTTTTTAGACCACAGGGATCCTCAAGATAGCTTTCTAAAAAACTGTAATTCACACTGACGTACTCTAAAAAACTGAAATTCAAAGCAACCCCCCTGGGACAGCTAAGGTCAGGAAAATAAATTTATACGGTTTTGTGTTCCTCCTGTCAAAAATATTACTGATATTATCTCCGGCAGACATAGGCCTTGAGAGGATTATGTGTTTGCTTGTGCGTGTGTTTATTTGTCTGTCCATGGCTAATCTTGCACACTACTCAACCCATCTGCCTGAAATTATTAAGCACATTTATGACTGTGTGCTCAAGGACCTCTTGTGGTTGCCATAATTCAAAGTTTTTTGAAAAATAGCAAAGGCAGAATTGGCCGTACTAAATATGATCCAGCAAAATTAAGCACAGTACGTCATTTTCCCCCCATCTTGACTGTAAGGCAGCCAGGAAAACACACCTGGCAGAGTGTGTTAAATGCTCTTTTCCAGCTGCCTTGGTATTTTCCGCTACTTTTGATGCTGTTTGTGGTGCTTTAAGCAATTTATAGTGGCTTATAGTGGAGCAAAGTCAATGTTGTTATGTTGTTGATGAGAAGGTCACAGTTTTTGTCCACCTCTGTGTTTCCTACATCATCAAAATCTCTCCCCACCCCTCCACCAGTGTTGGCTGCCCTGCAAAAAAAACACACACATCCACATAGGTACACAGGTGCTGATACACACAGTTGCCCAGACAAACCTTCATCTCCAATGTGGAACTGATACACCACTGGGATCTGAGCCACACACACACACACACACAGATGTTGTCTTTCAGAGATCTGAGCAGGGGAGAGAAACAGACATTTGCTAATGGCTCTTCTGTTACATGACTCCTTCGCTCTCCTCTCCTATCTCTATTTACTTCTCTTTCTTGCTGTTTCACACTCTGTCTCCAATTCTGTTTCTTTCAATCTATTAATCTCGCTCTCCTTTTGTGTCATTGTCATCCTCTTTTTTTCCCCCTCTGTCTACGTTCTGTCTCCCTGTCCCTGTCTGTATCTTCTTTCGAACGCTGTGCCCTCTCCCTGTCAGTGGGGTAGATAATGAGGTGATTGTGGCTGCTAGCATAGTGCATCAGTGCTTGTCGCGCTGCATTGCATTGTAATACTAACCACAGCCTCTGTTTTACTGTAATGCTAACCACACACACACACACTAACACACATGTCCCGGCTGCTGTCTTGTCTCTCTGATACCGATCACGTCTTTTGCTTCCTCTCAAGCCCTTTTAGTCCAATTTGATATTTATACATCTATCAGTCCCTCTTTCTGCCCTATTGCATTACAAACTGTACACCTCTCTCATCTCCCATAACTAATTGCGGCTGTTACATCATGATAGAGTAACATCACATCAACTGTCTTCTGTTCCTCGAACAGAACTAACATCCTCCACCTCACCCTCACCAGCGCTGTATGATATAATTGTCAGCTCTGAACATCAATAATTCTATTTTTATACGTGTGTAACATAAAGCTCTGCCTGTTGTCGTGTCTAGACACCCCTTGTCTGTCTGTGCGTCTGTCTGCTTTTGTCTGACAAATTATCAGTGGAAAATGATAGCGGTAACACTTCAAAGTACCTCACCAGTACTCAGTTCATTGTCTGTTGTGTTTGGTTCTGTAAAGCGACAAGAAAAGTAGCAACCATTTCAGGTATTTGAGTCAGGTGAGCCTTTAAAGTGAGTTTTTTGGGGAAAACATTGCATGAGTGAAATGTAAATGTCCATAATTAAGTTGTTCATCATGAAAACAAATTGGAGTAGTAAATTTCTGATATGAACCTTATTCATTTGACAAGATTTTGTCTGTTGTTCCTACATAGATTCAACCCTTCGAACCCCAAGCGTGTTTTAGTCACTGTGGTCTTTGATTTCACTGCAATATAAAAGTCCTCCACCGCTATGGATTCAGCACAATCAATGCTAGAAGTGGGAACTGATAAAAATGACTTTTGTGCAGTAAAAAAGATTTAAAGTGCTATATATATATTATATATATTTACACTTTTCCAAGTGCCAACAAGTGTCATAAACATTGGAAAAAACATACATTTATATATATATTGAACTTTTAGCATTTTTCCAGCCTCTACGTGCAACCTTTCCTGTCCTCTTCCCTCTGCTCTGTGTAAACTGCCTGCCGTTCTGTAAGATTTTCCGTGAATATTTGTCACGTGACCGTTCGTCTCAGCAGAATAAACCATGGCAGACATTTTTTAGCAATATTTCAAATGAGACATGTAGGATGAAGTGATTTTAAAGAAATATATAATAAAGGAAACAATGACCACTCCTGCTGACTCCTAACCAGCTTGTAATTGTTTATACCTTCATTTAACACACCTTTGTAGGAGTCAATTACAGTCACATTATAATACATCTTAACAGCAGTTATAATGCATCCCACCTGAGATGAAAGGTGTTTTCTATTTGTGATAATTAATGTTACTCTTCTTATGCACCTGTAGCCTAATGTGAATTTTATTAGTAACCATGGTGAGAGGAGGGGAGGGTGGGTTAACATGCAACAAGGGCCTCTTTGTAGACCTGAACTGGGAACGCTGTGGTTGTCCGCTCTTTTTTATTTTTCATTTTTTTGTGTGTTGCAGCACGGCACAACTGCTGTGTCTGCGGCAGAAGAAAGCAGAATCAGGGACTCAGAACAACTCCTCAAGTGCACTTTAAAAAAAAAATGGTTTCAGCAGTCTTCTCTTTTTTTAATCTCAGCCATGCATAAAAAACCCTTTTTATTTTCACTTCCCATGTCACAAATTTCTGTCATTTCTGCACGAAATGTGAAACCTCCTCATTTTGCAACTTTTTCTCTCGTTTCTCTCTCTGTAGGTTGCAATCATTTTTACTCCTGTTCCACTGATTATAATGTTAGGACATGTACCAAAGAGGTAATCATAGCACAAAGAAGCTGCAAACTAGTGACAAAGACAGCAGCGGTATCAACATGACTGCATTGTGAGAGCAACCGAGGCAGCCAGGGGAATATGAAGACCTAGAAGCTGTTTGATCATCAGCTGTTTGATATGCTGGAACAAGCACAGCCAAGCCGACCTTGAAAACTGATGAACTTAAAAGCGCTGACTTTAGCATGTAGATTATAATAAAGGCATGGAAAGACATGGGACTGACAATGGGCAAGACAACACATGCAGCACAGATGGAGTGTTTTCACCTTTATATATGTGCTTATGTTATGTTTGAACCTGCCATAAGCAGGTTTCTGTGGCCCTGAGGCTCACAAGCCAAGGGAACAATGAAGCACACAATGCATCGTTTTCTCTTCCACTCCCCTCCATCTATCTCTGTCCTGCCAACACACACACGCACATTTTGTCTATACAGCGAGATCTCTCCAAATACTCACCACTGTAGCTAATGGGGTTCTGACATCAAACACTTCCCAATCTGAAACACTACTAAATATAGACCATTTCTTTTCATCAGGTTCCCCTACATCCTTACTCTCTTTTGCCTCTACTTAATGATTTCTTCATTAATCCCTTTTCATTCTTCCTATCTTTTACTTCTCTTTTTTTCCCTTCCTTGACTCCTTTCATGCTTTATTCCGTCCCTTCTCTGCCTTCCTTCCCCTCTTTCTTCTGCTCTTATTCAAGGTTTTATACAGGTTTTAGCTGTGACAGATGCGACTCATTTTGCAGAGAGCAGCAGCAAGCAGTTCTGATTCGGTGATTATGGTGATTGGGGAGTAATAATATTATATAGAAGAGAAAAGGGGATGGGAGAAGTAGAACTGAGAGGGTGAAAATAAGGGTTAGAAGAGGAGAGGCCAACAGGAACACGGGGAAATAAGAAGCTGATCACGAGGGGGGGGGGGGTAAAGGGAAAGATAAGGGGAAAGAAATGAGAAGAGAAAAGAGGTTGGCGAGACGTGTGCGCCACTTGGTAGTCATCACAGAGAAGCTTTCTCCATTCAGGAACTCGGCGTGCAGCTGTCGCTTCAGGGAACTGATCACACACACTCAGTCACAGATACAACACACACACACATAAGTATACACACACTATCTTTCTCTCACACACACACACATGCGCTCATGCTTTGGGGCTGTGCTTTGAACTGATCCCTGCCACAGGAGAGGCACACACAGTGAGCTGGCTGATAATAATATTATCCTATGGCCTTCATATGGTAATATGCCTTTATTGCTATGAAGAAATATGAATATTATGGCTTTCAGAGGCAGCTTAGGGAATTACATGGCTGTCATGGTTCTCAGCCTCAATAGAATATTTAGATTCTCTATTTATCTAAGGTCTCTGGGTGGGGAAATCTATTGAGTTATTTACCTTTGCCATGATCCGTGCTGGCATGTTATATATTCACACCTACGATAATGTACAAAGGAAGGACACGCCTTGAGTGAAGGTCACAGCTCGGTGGGGTAGGCTGGCACACATCTGGATGGAGAGGATTGAGAGAGGCAGGCCAAACACACAGCAGGATGGGAAATGAGCAGTGAACTCAGACACTCCTGCTGCAGGATAGTTCAGTGTATGTTGAGTGTGTGCAATAGCAATTCAAAACTTTATTGTAGCCGAACATTCAGTCCTGCTTCATCTATGTCAAACTTTATTCCCCTTTTCTATCATTTCTCATGTTCAGAATTATGTTGTGTATACAGTCAAAAGCATCTTTACGTAGCCGAGTCATTCGTCATTTAAACAGCCCCAGTTATATTATCAGGCAGCTGTCCATGGTGCTGAATCTGGGGCTGTCCTGGGCATTCCCCAACAGCAGTACAACCCCAACAAAGACAGGAAACATAATGTTTTTTGAAGTCAGAAATGAAACATTTGATGTGTTCTCTGCACTTCGATCCCCTTAAGCAGCATTACATTAATGTAATTTCTTCTTCTCCTCCATTCAATGTAAGTAGAAGAAGTCCTTGTTGGTTTTCAAGGGATTATATCCCTTTTTCAAGATGTGGCCCCTTGAACCAGCTGAGATCGAGATCCAGCTGCAGCCTGCCTTCAGGCAATTAACAATCTAATGAAGTAGTAGTCAAACATGCTATATAACACAGTTGATATCATAGTAAACGAAGCACATTCCTGTTCACTGGATGTTCTCCTCTTAGTGTCCCACTTTTTGTTCTTCTCACATTTGAACTCTTATCTGAAGATTACAGTCTGTATATTTTCTGTGCATTGTTGAGTGAATGATGGCACTTTTCATTTACTCAATATATAACACAACCAGTATTATATCATGTGTGATAACTTGATGACACTGGAACCCGATATTACTGTTAAGCAGTGATAGACTCGTATTTTCATCTCACACAAATACTCTCACAGAAGATGAATATGGTTTGACAGCTCTGTTCTGAGCTGTTTTCTTAGACTGTCAAAATAAAAAGTTTGTGCTTTTGATTATCAGATGAACAGCATTGTATTGACAGAATAATAATAATAATGCATTTTGTGTACAGATTGCACAGAAATACATAGCCAAGTTTGCAAATGCGTTCCTGCATGTGCACCCACACAACAACTGGTGAATAAATTTCTGCAAGTTTCCAGACAGATCATTTTAGATCCAACAATACGAAATAGATTGAGACAGCACAGAGGTGATGCATTTAAAACTACAATCAGTTTGCTGTGTTTTTCTGAGTTGCAGAGTGAAACAACTTCACTTGCTAGAAATATTTATGTTTTTGACAAGCCTGAGATCAAGACTTTAGATAACACACTTAGATGGGTTTTGAGCTTCGTGAATAACAAGGTGAGATAAGCATGTCCTTGAAATGGCAAAAACAATAATGAGACATGCACATTTCTTCCTGCATAAATGAGCGTTTCGCTGACATTCATGGTATGTAATTATGGTGGGAAAACATCATGATTAAATCATGATTATGCTGTGAAAATAATTTTTACAAGAATTGCCGTTGTGGTCATTAATCTTGACTTATTCTGACATTTGCATTTGTTGAAAATACATTTTTTTTTTCAGGAAAACTAATTAATGGAAATATGCTGCACCCCTTAATGCATCATAATATTAAGTTAGCTGTGCTGAACGACAACATTTTTAGACTTATTCATCTCAAAGGAACAGAATAACAATGATAAATGAGCAATATCATCCATTGATGCTCGCAGTGTATTAGTGTCAGCGCTGGGAGAATCTCCTCGTTATGGTTCATTAGTAAGACGGATATGTGATCTGACTATCTCGTCGTTTTTAAGATGGACACGGATACAATATATTCCATCAGTTCTACTGACCAGTGCAGCGTTTATACCACTTGACCTGTGTGAGTAATTGACGTCACACACTGATGGTGTGGGAGTCACATGAATGGACAGCTCTGTAAGACCAGCTGCACACTCCAAACAAAATTGACTCTGGCATGTTTTCACAAACAAAATTATAGTTTTGTGAATGGAAAAAGGCACCACATTTGGCATTAAACCAACGTGCACGGGCTGACTAGGCAGACTGGAAGAAATGCTCACTGTTTCTAAAGACACGTCACCTACAGCCAGTCAAAAAGCCCCTAAGTTTACTCATGACCGCTGAGCTCTTCCTGAAAACAAATGAATACGTTCAAGCTGCAGTCATTGTATTTAGTTGCAGTTTTGATATACACAGTAGGAATGTTCAACTTTAGTTGCGTCTCTTATGTTTGGCTGTCTGGACAGCTAAATGGGTTTGGAAAAAAATACAGAGTGTTTGTGTCTGTCTATAGCTATATGCAGCAGACTGCACTATCCATTTTACTCCACCTTGTTAATGAGAGGCAGGTGTGCAGGATAGCAATAAATCAAAACACCTGAATATGCATTTGTTTCTCACAGGAAAGTGTAAACTCATTACACTGAACGAGCAACACTTGACTTTTGCACTTCATTTTCTAACCCTGAATTAGGAAAGGGTGAAACATACATTCCTGTGTGTCTATGTACTGTATGTATGTAGGAAGGTTTCTGTGCATGTCTGAACATATAAAATCCAACCACTGCAACCTGACTACACAAGCAGATTGAGAAACCCCAAAGCAATATTGAGTAATGTGCATTCACCAATAGAACAATGCCAACAACTTCTCCAACCTAAACGACAGAGTAGATCAATTGTCAATACCACCCATAATGACTCATATAAGCATTTGTTAAAACAACCCATATGAGCAGTTCGCGGTGCAGAAAATAGCTATACGTCATTATACATATACACATACGGTTTGCAGTTCTAAAAAGGCTGCAGTTTGGTTGGATTTAGGCTACAGAACCACTCATTTGTTTGTTTAGGGCAAAAAACTTCCTGGTAAGGCGTTCTAAAAGACAGTTTTAACAGTAATTAAATGAACGTGAATTCCGGGGTTAGACAGTAAGTTAGTAAGTAAAGTAGTTAGGGTGACGTGACTACCAGAAGTAATAGTTATCCACCTCCTCTCCAGTCTGAACAATACATATACTGCATTTAAAATCACGTTACAGAAACACACACATGCACACACAGGAATCCATGTGACCTATTCCAGTCCTCCCAGGCTTTGCCAGCTTGTCCATCTTCAGCTCTAGCAATGTAGACTTCAAATATCTGATTCTCTTACATCAGCCCCCTTCAATTTCCCAGATAACTAATCTTAGATAAGCTGAAACCTCTTCGATAGCACGCTGCGTACTTTATTCGATTCCGATGTGTAATCTATGAAGATTTCACAGGGGGATAAAGGAATAGAAAAAGAGTGTATTTTGACAGATGCCAGATAGTTCAAAGGCGAAATCTTGAGTAATCTTAGAAATGATTAGGCAGATAAGAAGTTAGTTGTCTGACTCGATGTCTCATTGTAAACTTTTATTAAAAGTTATTTGAATGTCAGGGATGCATCATCTTAAGCTGCACCCATCATGTTGGGAAGAGACGCTATTTTTGTGCCTCCGCTAGGTTAAGACAAACATACTGAAATATAAAATATCTTGGCTGTTTTTGCTGTTTAGTTCACTTTAATAAACTGCTCATGGCATATGTTTCTCCTGGGTGCTGGCAGAAAATAAAACAGTGTGAGGAAGGCTGCAAGCAAGAGGAAAATAGGATAGTGCTACAAATTGTCCTGCAACCTCTGAAATGAAATCATATTTCAAACCAGTTCTAAAATGGTGTGTAAGCCAGTTAATACACTGTAATAGGGTGGAGGGAAAGAGCTTCTGTAGCGCAATTACACTTGATAGCACCTCTTCTGACTCGACTGTTTTCCAGCTCAAACACAGCTACAAACAGCCACATACACTCACTTTGGGAAAGATAGTTTGGGTCCTTTTGGACAGTGTAACACAGATATACAGTACGACTGGAAGACTTTAATCTCTACACTGTGGGTCCTTCCATGTAGAGCCTGGCCAATTTATCAGGTGCTCGATACGATCAGCTGACATATTGCTATCTATCTGTATCTGGGTAAATCTTTTCCCACATGCACTATTATAAAGCATTTTTTACTAAATATATAATGCCAGAATTATGCTTGGGATGATATGGAAATGGTGGCACTTGCATAATTATTTATTTGTATTTATTCTTTAATAAAAAGGTCAGAAATTGACTTATACTGAACACACACTTATATTTACTATTTTTATTTATTTAAATGGTCAGCAATTGGCTAATATTGAGAATACAGTACTGGTGTTTACTTAGCTATTTGTTTTTTATGTGTTCTCCATTTAAATGGTCAGCCATTGATGCTGAACATGCAGTATTGATTTTTATTTTTTTTATTTTTGCTTATTCTTTGTTTTCTCAGTGTGCAGTGTGTAGAATTGGTTGACAATGCAATATGCATGAAAAATTGTTTAATAAAATTAAAGCAGCATTCTAAGTACCTTTGCATCATCATATTGGTGCAAAACTGGTCCTCAGTCTATTTTTATTCCAGCTCATAAGTTCATTATATCAGCCAACATGTCAGTAATTGCTGATTTTTTTTAATTTTTTATCAGTATCGGTCTCAAACCTCCCACATCGACCGGCTCTACATCCTTGTTAAACAGTGTTACAGTTATCACCCAAAGGACCATAATGAGAGTGCTGCATTCACATAAAAGTCCATTAAGAAGGAAAATGCTGACTCTTCTACTAAATAAACAACTCTTATTCATGGTGCAAAGTCACACATAGCTGACCATGGAAAACTAAGTGTGATGTAAAAGACCACCTGCACTCTAATTAAATAGTCAGATAAGGAACGGTATTGGAAGAGGAATGTCCTTTTACCTTAAGATGTGAAGTGCTTTTCAGCTTGTGGCAGTTAACCATATATATAAACTGCAATCTGCAACACATCATTCATCACATACTGTACCGCAGATGTGCAGATGAGTGTTTCGGTGACCAAGCTGGAGAGAAAATGACTTCAAAGGGTGTGAAGGCATTGCACACAATCATTAAAAAAAGGGAGACATAAAAACAGGAAATACTGTTAGAGAAAATTGCTCACCTACACCGCCTGAAAATGCTCCGAGAAGTGTTACGGCTTTAACTGATTGCCTGACTTGTCTTCATGACCACTTTTTGGGTAGCTGCCAACGGTCACAAATTGATGACACTTCCAACAGAAAGAAAGCCCAATAAAAAGCCCCTAACATTCTGTGCTGCTGAAATAAATCAAAAGCAGGAGAAGCTGAGGAGGTAACAGAGCATGTGGGGTTGGCTCTGTTTTGTAGCAGCAATTATACACACAGTCATGGAGGAGAAAATGTCCACTCTATTTATATAATCATGAGTATGTAAAGTGGCTTGTTGCAGGTCTGAAGTTTCTCTATAGCTCTTCCATTTGATTGACACCATGTTGGTGTCAGTAAGTGAAATATTTAGTTGTTTTTGACCTTTGTTCCCACTGGTCTTTGGGGCTAAGCCGCGCTGTGCTTTGACAGGCTCACTGCCAAAAATCTCCTCTGTCTACAATCTGTCCGCTCACAAACCCAGCTGCTTTATAAAGGTTTGAATTCAGCCTGACCTGGTCAAATACTTCTCACATCAAAATTGCTGCACTTTACTCCCAAACAGCTGATAACAGTTTGTATACCTGGCGACAGCTGAGGAAGCAAATGTCAGCCTCTGAAAATCACTATATACAGGCCATAGAAATGTGTAGATGTGTTCCCAATGTTATACTTTCAAGTGACGAATCCGAGTCTGAGGGATCAAAGTGAATGAGCAGTAAGCTGAAAGTATATGTTTCTTTGCATCCCTATCAAACAATAAAGTCTAACCGAGTGGTAGTGCTATAGGCAGCACTTCTGCAGTACGAATGAATGAAAGAGAGACTGTGTTTTAACACTTTGGACAACAGCAGGCAACTGTGACAGCTGATGATTTGTGCATGCTGTACCCGAACCACCTCTCCCTCTGCGATTCACATTCATCCATCTCTCCTCCATCTATTCAGTATCAATCTCTTAGCTGCCTGCCTGCAACCCTGTCTGGCCTCTGTGCACACACAGCCTTACTAATATGTCTGTAGCAGAGCCAGAACACACTGCACCGCAGCACCGCCGTCATCACACACACAGCAGGGGCACATTTACCTTCATATGTAAATAGGTGCACTCAGCCTCAGATTGTTATGGTACATTAGGTAGGTGGGGGCATGCATACATTTTTACCCACTCCCACTCACTCATACACAGGTGCAAGCATATGCATGTTTAACTTGCACATTATTTAATCTAAACACAATTTATGTAACACACATGCATGACTAAGTTCCAGATGGAAGAGAAAGACATTGTCCTCTAAAGTTTTAACTTGTGTCAGAACAGTATATTGTGTGTGTGTTTTAATTTACACTAAAACATTATGTAATATCCTATACTTGTCTAATTTCCCAACGGGGATCATTAAAATTTCATTAAACTGATTGTGCAATACCTGTTTGTTTGTTTTAGATCAGATTTAAAAGAAACAGTTCAAGGCCCTTGTCACAGTTCCCAGCAGAGTCCATTTTGCATCCCTCAATTAGCACATATAGGGGAAAGAAACAGCAGAGAAAAATATGTATGTGAGGCCTTGCTTACCTCTATGTGGCGTGCTGTGATTTATTAAGACTCAACATGAAGAGACATTGTGGTGACTTGTAGATGGACTGGAAAGAGAAAAGATGGTGTGGGGAGATGGATCCAAAGACCTGAGAAAAGAGAACAAAGGAAGAAGACGAGTTAGTGAATGACTGTTTATATGGACTGCCTTGACTTAATCAAGTCTGCACATTCAGTCTATAGGTTTATGAACCCACTGTACTCCTTCACCCTCAGCAAAGAGAGCCCATCGCCATTCATGTGAACCTTTTCAGTCCAGTCCTGTCTATTTCAATACAAAATGAGACGACTACTCACTTGATTTATTACCTTGAAAAAATACATTTTTTTCTTCAAGACAGTGAGATGTTAATTGTGTAAATAATGGTCCCATTTACAAGGAAATAGATGATGCAGGGTATGATTTGGGGCACGGCTACCTTTGATTGGCAGGTCGTTAGCAAGTTGCAATATGCAAAACAATGCATATCCACGGCTCTGCACATGTAGACAGCTGTGTTTCTGTCTCTGAACTTTGACCCTTTCACTGTGTGTTTTCAGTTTATGAGTTTATTTGAACATTTTGTTCATTTGAAAATGTCTTGTTCAGCATTCAGTTGTACAAAAAGACCCACCAAGGAGTCAACTGTTGAATTTTTCTGGTTAGTAACGTACATTTTGTTAAAGCATTAATACTTTGTTTTTAGATACACCCATCCTCGCGTCTCCCTACTCCACAAACCACGTCCATTATTTATATACAGCCTATGGTTCTACTGTCAAAACAGCAATACACATCACTACAAAAACTAGACAAGCCATAACCTGTGTCGTGTATCTGCACAAATGAGAAAAAAAAAACATAACATGATGCTAAATGTCTAAACCTACTCTCCATTCACTGCTTCCCTCTCACAATACTCCTCCACAAAGTGTCTGAACCCAATGTCATATTTCCTTTGCGTAATTTTGAAAGGAATCCATACTTAAAACTCTCTAAAATAAGATATCAAGACCATCGGAATGTTCCTGGCAAGCAGAAACCTAGAAGTCAGAATATAACATAAATTTTAGATGCCTAGACTGAAAATACCTTTGGCACCTCAAAATCTAGGCACTGATGCAAAAGTTATGTCAGTTTTTTAACAATTCATACCATTATGGATCAAAGTGCAATCAAATTGAACCTGACAGCCTGTGTTTCAGTAAAGAGCACACACACACACACACACACACACACACACTCATACACACACATCAAACAGGATACAGACACGTTGGCAGTACGTTTTCCAGCCAGCTGAGCTAACAAGCTGCAGGTTATTAGAAAATCATTACTCACATCAGAGGCCCAAAGTCGTCTCATCGCTAAGACGAGAAGCAGGAAGGTGACACAGTAGTGGGACAGCTGATCGTTTTGTATACACACCACGTGGCATTCTGCACATAAGTGAATGTACACAGATAAGCAAAATCTATTCACGACTCTGATAAAGATCATATTTTTCCTCACACGCATCCTGAGAAACTCGTCTCAGCGAGCAGTGACAGCAGCACTGGTGTGCCAGATCTTTTCGCATGCTTGTTCAGGTTGGCAGTGAATGCTGCTGTAGTTCTCCTGACACACACTGACTTTGACTTTTAAAGTGTTAATTACTATCACAAGAGGCGTCCCCTCTTTCCCTTCCAACAGATACACGTGTAAAACACACACTCACACACACACAACCTTTCCTGCAGCGACAGCACCGTGTTCATTATATTTTTACTTTAATTGTCTTCCTTTCAATTTATGAGGGCTTTTTAGCTCGACACTTTATTCTGTAGCCTACTATCAAAACAATAATACACATGAGGCTGCTCCGTGGTATGATATGCTGATGCTACTGTACAGCTATGGTTGTGTCCCTTGTGGCAGGTATTGCTAGCTTCAATGAGATACTTAAAATTATAGCAAGCCTCTGTAGAGTGGCTTTTATGAACCACCTGGGTTCCATCCTAAAATACTATATGCCAACTTTTAATAAGGGAAAAAATCCCATCTGTATTTGAACAATCTATTAAGCCTGGGAAGTCTAAGGGGAGAGAAATTATTTGTAATGATTATAATTTGTTACTTTGGAATTTCTATGTTGGAATTGCTTAATTCATCACCTCAACTTGATTAATGGTGGGAAAATTCTTTGCCCAGTGAATTGCTAAAATTACGCTCTTCTGTTATTTCATTTGCCTCATTTCCCTTTTGATCAGGAGCTCAAATTCCCCCCTCACACTCAGCTACTGATCATTTCAGGTGCCATCCGACTACTCCAGAATCTCAAAGCTGAAATTTTAATTACTGGATGACAGGATTACAGGGTTTGTTTTGCACAGCATTACTTATGTGTTTAAAAGCAGCCTCAGCTAGTGAGCAAGGAGTAAACAAAGAATGATGAAACGACACCCAATGTAGCAATAAAGTGTATTAGAAAGAGAGTGTGGATTGGACCAAAACAAATGGAATTAAGGTCATTATACTACATTAGAGATGGGAATCCAGAACTGGTTTCAACTGGAACAGTTCTTTGATCCCATCCCAAATTGTCAAATCCATCAAAACCGTATGCCTCCGAGCTTATCCATTCCTTTTATTGGTGCCGGCATGTTTTTCTGACAGTTGCACATTGTAAAAAAGGACATCCAACTCATGTGTTTATGATGCTGGAGAGTTGCAAAAAGGAGAAGTCACGGCCGAGAGGAGAAGAAACTATCCAAAGCATGGCTTGTTTTTATGAAGAAAAGACACAACAGTGCTGCTAGTCTTTAACATGATCATTAAAAGTAATTGTGGAAACATCAGCAATATGTTTTTTATACAACATGGGCTTAAATTCCAGGAATGCCAGGCTTTTGACACTGCACATGAGTGTTTCACAACTGTCCGTTAGAGAGGGCAGATATCCTGCTACAATAACAAAAACACCACACAGACGAACTTAGTCGATTCATTCTTTAACAAAGAAAACCTCCATAAAAAAGAATGCTGTACTAATATTCTCTCAACTAATATACACTGTGTTCAGACTGAAAGATCAAACTGAAAACCCATGTTGGCCTTCAGCACAGAAATATGATCAGAAATCAATAAGGAAATTGATTTAAAAAAAAATCAATGCAGAATCAATAATGGCACCGTATGCATAAAATCAGTTCCATTCACTAAACACTATTTGAGAGATTGATGAAACTTACTGCTTACTCTATAATACAGATAAATAATAGAAAATATAATACTAAGAAGATAATTGCTGATGCCTTCCAGCAACAAATGTCTGTCATTTTATGTTTGATTTAATGCTAATT
>CAFUXE010000055.1:226732-273565 GCA_903364295.1 Serranus cabrilla | reverse complement strand
GTGTGTGTGTGTGTGTGTGTGTGTGTGCAGTGATAATGAGGGGGCTGGCTGATCTAAACTTTGCAATATGACCCAATCAACCCTCACTAATAAAAAAAACTTCCGTTTACACACACATATTGCAGCAGTGGGCCGCGGTCACTGTGACACATCATATATCCTGTGGTCCATTCCTCAACACTTGGTTTCCCCCAGACCTCATTACTGTGCAATTTAACAGGAGAATTTGGTCTTTCAGCGTTTCATCTAATGTCTCCGGTTCGGTTTTCAGCCTCCCTCTCTTCACACCCTTCCTTGTCAACTCGGCTTGTTTGCCTCTGATTTTTCCGTCTCAACTCTCTGTGTTTTTTACTTTTAAAGAGACTGACTTGAACTGTTGTCAAAGGTTGTCAGAATTGCCAAAAAATACTGCAATAGGTGACAACAAAGTGGGAATATTTTAGAGAAATTGTTGCCTGCTTTGCTGACAGCTGACAGGTTATTTGCAATAGTCATTAGCAATAACATCTGATTCATGTAAACCTCCAACGATTCATTGTATCTCAGATACAAACAGTACATGTTGGCAAATGCTACCTGCTTGTCGTCCTTTTATTCCCAGACAAATGTAATCCTCTGTCAAACCCTCTTCTATGTCTCTACTTTCATAGCTGCCTGTTTCTATCTCTATTTCTCTGTCACTCTCTTTCTCTATGGCCCTTTCAACTTTTAATTAATTTACTGAATGCTTTCTGGCATGACACGTAGATTTTTGTGTTTTGCCAAAGTAGAAAAATGAAGTGCATTCATTAAGGCTCACATTCAGGGTTGCGATAAGCACACATAATGGGGATTCATCTGCAAAATTGTGGGCGTAAGCATTCAGACATAAGCGCTTGTGAGACACCTCTGAAGCTGCTACATGTGCTGGGTGGAGCTCCTCAAAAGAGTGCCGTTTACTGGAAAATCTCTAGTATTTACGACACGATGTCGGCTTTGGTGACAAAAATGGCCTGAGGACAGCGGCCAGTGTGTATTTTGGATTGGATTCCTATTCAATACCCACTATAAAGACAACAATTTGATTTAATTCATCCCAACTAATATTGCATCCAGCTCAGGCAACCTCTTCAGCCTCAAGCCATTTTCAAATTACAGAAGTGGATAATGTCATCCACTTAAAAAGAAAAAAAGAAGCGTATTGTAGAGCTAATGAAGAACACAGTGACAATGAAGCCATTCTATACATAGACATACTGCTCTGCTTTTTAGGCCTGTTTGATGCATCGCTTTATTCCTCCGTTTCTTTGAAAAAAGAGCCACGCCTCACAGTGCCAGCAAACATAAAGTTACTAATATCAGACGCTTGGCAACGAGACATGTATATGATAGAGGAGGCCTTATGTAAATATTCTTGGATGCAACGGCACAACTCAAAGCTACAAGGCAGATGGGGAATACCTTCTCTCATGCAGTTTATATCTTGGCTAAAGGCCACACGCTCTCAACTTACAGAACAGTTCTGAATTGAAGCCAAACAATTATATGCTTCATTCAGCAAAGTTATTATAAGTAACAGTATGCCTTATTTGTGTAGATGTATGGGGCAAACTTCTTTTATATTTTATATATAACAGGCTGTAAGAAAATTATTATTAGGAGGGGCGGTCAATAAAGCATTGTATTTTCGTTTGGCTGGAAGCAGGAGGGAGGACATTTTTGTGAAACTGGAAAAGCTTAATCATATGAGGCTTGGCAATATGACTATATAGGGTGTCAGAAAAATGTTGAAATTATTATTACATGTATTTTTCAGTCATTTTCAAGCCAATGAGCTGACAATTTAGTTGGATAAAGCTACAGTTTGCAAACTGAACACCTAATTATTTAAATAGTTGTCAGTATTTCCCACTTCAAGATATAAAAGAGGGAGAGCGGGTGAACATTCTATATCATAATACATATATATTAAATTACCTATTTAAGGGTTAAATCTTACGGCCATATTGCAAGGCCTTGCTTTATAGCATCATCTGATCACATTTTTTTAAATCTATTTTTAGTATTTGGATGAAAAGAAAACATTATGGTGCTCAAGTCCCTCAGCACCCGCAAGGCTATTTAGCAGCACTTTATTAAACTAGAGAGTGGTGGGAATATTGTTTTACATATTAGTGGAATAAGTCAAGGGGAGAGTCCAAAGTAAATATTAATAATGCCGGGGAGGTCTGTGCGTAAAAAGAAAAGAAATTAAAAGCTGAAAATACCCAGTACTCCTACCTTGCATGGTAGATCTTTGAAGAAAAATAAATGTAGTAGTCTAGGTACAAAGTGGGAAAATGTATTGAGGGTTTACAGAGCAGCAGTGTAGTCCAGTGTCCTCCTATAACAGCAGGTACAGCACATCAGCCTGTAGTCTGTACTTACTGTACAGAACAGTGGGTCAGTGCACGCAGTTGGTCAGCAGCAGCTCTTATGTTCACTGGAGGGCTCTAGAAACTGGAGAGGAGCACAGCCTGCTTTAAAAAGTTGCCATATTTATTCTTCTGGAAGTATAAAATAATAAAAGAGCAGCTTAGAGTGGAGTGGCTGCCTAATTGCCTGAAAGTTTTGTTGAGTTCGCCCGGCTCATACGTACCACAGTATATCATCAATCGTTCACAGCGTTTCAGCTTTAGCCCTTATTTTACTTTTTACATTTTCCACAAGTTAAATGAAAGAGTCTGAAGTGACTGTGTAAGAGCTCTTCCTGGTCGATGGTGGACCGCCACCCACTGCGCTCTGTTCGCGGCCCCTCGAGGCTCAGTCGAGAATCCAGGAAGTGAAGTTTGAATTGCTTTAAAAACCTATCCACAGTCCGCCTCTGAGACACAGACGGAGCCGACAGAAATCCTCCCGTGGCGAGCGGAGAGAGGACTGATTTATGGAGACAAGGGTGAAAAAGTATGAGAAGTGTCTCTTTAATATGCGACAGTCTGAGGCTCTTATTGTATTATAAATTCAGGTATCCTCCTGACTGAAATGAGTTTGCAGCTCAGTGTCCCGTTTCGCAAAATGAACTCAAGTTGGATTTCCTCGTGCGATTATTTGCTTCTGTGTCCAGATTTAGACCACAGATGTCTTTTTGTTCCGTGAGTGACTGCTCTGACAACAATGTGAGGGTGTTCTTTTGAATTTTCGACATCAAGTGATAAGTGGTTGTATCGTGCCCTTCACAAATTATTAGCTGTCATTCTTGCTCTTATCATATTTTGTGCGCAGCGGCTTTCAGCAGCTCTTTTATTTCATTTTCACCAGCTGAATAGGTCAGTTCATTTTCATTTAGAATTTCTTTTTCCAATATTGATTTCAATTTCAGTTTTGGATGGTTTTGACACAGTTGCTATGGTTTCGCTTTTTCTTAGAAAAGTTTCACATCATTCTTTTTCTCTTCACTGTGGTTTGGGGATCTGTGTTTTCATGGGCAGGGACAGTGTATCTCATAAAGCTGTTTTGCATTATTTTTTATTATGTCTCAATACCACTATAGCTCCAGGAGTGTTGCACTTCCACTGGCTTTGGGCCAACTCATAGTGGATGTAATTCACTTCGGCCATGATGTCTCTGGTGTGCAAAGAATCCAGCAGTACACCTCACAGTAACATGATCCATAATTTATACATTCCTCCTCAGATTTCTACCTTGCAGCAGCACACTAAGCTAATTATCTTTCACTTTGTGTCTTGGCATGCGCTGTTTTTTATTCAGCCTTCTGAGCTCCCGTGTCTCTAAGAAAAGTTTGATTACAAGATTGATGGAGACATAATTTTGTATGAAACATCACTAAGAACATAGTATCTCTCCAGAGTTGCTTCACTAGCCCCTATTTGCCAAAACTAAATAAGATTTTTAAAGATGTTGGTTTCTGCTGTCTTTGTTTTAGTTTGTGTAGTTTGTATGGCTGCATTTCCAGCTAATTAAATAGAATTAAATCAAGGTCTGCCAGAAAATCTATACTGGCTGTTTGGTTTTATAGTTTCTAAGGTCCCTTAAGATCTCATTTGTTAAGATTTTAGATGGTTTAAGTGCACGACTAACTTTGGCTACATGTAGGCTAAGGATTGATAAAATAAAATGTGTTTTGTTTGAAAAGAAATGCATTAAAAAATGCATAAATCTTCCTATTATATTATTGCAATGTTAATCACTGCCTTTTAATTCAAATGGGTCCCACCTGCTGTTTCAAACAAACGACATGCAACAATAACACTTTTCATAACTATAATTACAAAGGCAACATTAGAGCGAGCTGTACTGTGTTCTGAGGACCAATCACAGCCCTACTCTACCTCTGTTTTTGTCTATTAACAGTTGGAAATACGAGTGTGCACTGAGTCCACTCTACAAGCAGCCAGCCACAGACAGTCGAGTGAACACTTTCAGCAGGAATAGTTCAAGTACGAGTGATTGCGGGTGGAGTGGTTGGTGGATGGAGATTTAACTAGTCTGTAAAGTCGCAGCAGCAGGAAACAGGCTTACTATAGCACCACCGGTCACCTTTTAACTTCGGGGCTAAGTGGTGCCGCGGCCATCGCAACAAGGTAAAAACACAAAGCAGCGTTCCCTGAAGGGTTACTCAGGTGAAATGGAAAACAAAGACTGCATGTAACATGGAATAATGACCAAAAGGAGTATGTATTACAGTATAGCTGGAGTAAATGGATAAAAGAAGAAACAGAGGCAGGGCTGCTCCACATAAGGCACTCTAGTGTCATCCTCAGGCCTCCCTAAGGGCAAACACACACACATACAGAGCCACTATGCCCTTTCTGTGTCTCACCACGCTCCTTCACCCTTTTTCACACTCTGCTGTCAACTCTGCAGCTTATTCCTCATTAACCTTATTTTCTCTCACTGCTTCAACTTCCTGTTTCCTCTACCCCTCCCTAGCTATTCATCTTGTTATTTTTAAACCTCAGCTTTCTTCTTCTTTCCTCGTTTATTTTCGGACCCCTTCCACTCCATCACTGTGACAATTTATTCCAGCAACCAGTGGTTACACAGCATTGGCAGCCTCAAAAGTATATATGAGAAAGATAGAAACAGAGAGAAAGAGACTGCGTGTGCGTGCGTGTGTTGACTGGATGCCAGTTGGCCTGTGGTGCAGCAAGCTGTCCTAATGAAGTGATTCTATGCATCTCTCCAACCAATCTGAATTTGTTTTTACCAGCTAGCACACATGGACCAATAATACCACATTTAATCATAATAAAAACTCTGACAAGGATGTAATCTTTTTAGGATTCTAACAACAAAACAAGAGCCCAAACTATTGCACATGAATTCTTTAGAGATTCCTTTTTTTTCTCATACTTCTAAAAGAATAAAATCAATACATGATGAGAATTTGGCAAGGCTTTGAAAACACTACAGTTGTTTGCAAAAAGCTTCTTCGGGGTATTTTTGGGAACATTTTATCTCCTCATTATGAACTCTTGAACTTGACCAAAACAAAACCAAAAAGAAAATGATTCAAGAAAACTTGAAATTGACTCATATGAGTGTTTTGTTGCTCACGGTACAGCGGAGCGTTCTAAAAATAGCACACACGTCATTTTACATACACGCAAGGTTCTTGGTCGTAAAAAAGGCTGCGGTTTTGGTGAATTTAAGTAAAAAATTTGTAGTTAGGCGTTATAAAAGACAGTTTAAAAAGTAAATAAATGTACGTAAATGCCGGCAGTAAAGTAGTTACGTTGTGCTAGCCACGCAAGTTACGTAAAAAATCTTAATTTTCTTTGACATGGGACATGAACCCTGTTCTCCTGGGTGAAAGTCCACCCTTTGCTAGACTCATCCACCACCTCTCCCAAGTTTGACATCCGCCTTTTAAACGCTGCATCACCATCAATCACAACTACTAAACAGCAAGATGGCAGCGGTCTAACAGCAGACAGTCGAAAAAATGAGTCGTGTTTTGCTTCCTGTATAAACAACCTATATTGTTGTTTTTGAGGGGGGAGACCATTCTCTAAACTAAGTAACTTTTTTGGAGACAAAGGGTTATCTTACACTCTTTTAGGACTAATTCAATTAGCAACACTAACAAGGTCTTTGCAGCATCAATACGCTAATCAGATCAGATAATAGTTAATCTAATCCTTGTCTCATCAAAATGGCTTTAGGCCAAACAATCCCAGGATCAATGCACCTACTCAGACAGACAGGTTTAGCTAACTGCTTTATTGGAAACAGATGCCAATTATGCCAACTGCTGATTATACATGATTTTGCTTGCAGTTTTTGCCATGCAAGCTGCACCACTTTCCACCAGACCGAAGCACTGTATCTCTGCTGTTCTAGATGGTAATAAACTTTGGCACATGAATCTGTGGTGCCAAAACGATGAATTCTAATGACTTTAGGGATCCCTTGACCTCCACTGTAGGTCAACTATTGTAGATTTGCAGTTCAAAAGATATGAAATGCCTGAGGGCCTTAAGAGGCTGGGGAGTTAAACATTCATACCAAATGAATCTCTCTCAAATAATATGAGTTCTTTGACATAATCCTTGTGAGATCTGCCAACTCATGACTACATATTTCTGTGATTGATGACTTAAATGTCCTTTCTCTCTCTCTCTCTCTCTCTCTCTCTCATCTCAGCTTGGAGCCATTAAATAGTCGCCCCAGAGCACATTTAAATCATGACAAGCACATGTGAGGGATTTAGCTCAGAGTTGCTCTTTTTCCGGTGCAACAATGTGACTGCTGTATCAGCTTAAATTTCAAGATCTCCATAAGCACAAGAAACTGTGTTCAGGAATGTAAAGAGGCTTAAAACCTTTCCTTATAGAAACATTACACATAACATACGATAACAAGACAGCGTTAAGCATTAGTGGCACTTTGGCCCATCAAGCATGCATATTTAACATCATATATTCTGGGAAAATGTTTCTAAAAAAGGAACCATTCAGAGCTACTCTCCCTTCTTTAGATATGAGCTCATAATTTAATAAACTAAATGTTTTGTATCTCCCAAATCACTTCATGAAAGCAGGAAATTTAAATGTAATTGCTGTTTTATTGATGTTGCATCAGGGCTTTTTTTTTTTTCTGAAGTACTTACTATTGATATCATTGTGTGAATAATCATTTATGTTTTCTTTTATTAGAGGTAAAGTCAGTACAACATGTTCAGCAGGGTTTCATTCTCGGTGGCTCACCACAGGTGCACAGACATTCGCAGATGTTCACAGGTTTAGTCACCGCCACACTCAGTCGTCGGGTTTTAAAGGTGCATGTAAACAGCTTAACAGGATCAGCTTTAACCCTGAGTATGGCAAACAGCTGATTTACTCCGAGCAACATTGTCAGTTTAGGCCACACCTGGCTGAGAGCGAGACAGAGAGGAGGAGGATAGGATGGGAAGCGGGAGAAAAAATCATTAATCAAACGGTCGGGCTGACAGCGCTCCTGCTGAGCCTCCACAGCTACTCCTGTGTGTGTGTGTGAGAGAGCGTGTGTTTAGAGAGTGAACACAGCTGCATGTGTGAGATGAAGCAGCCTGCTAGAGTAGCTTCATCTTCCACTCTGCTCAGAAAACACACACCACCGCTATACTGCTTAAATAATACATGGGCTTTACATGATATATTCCCAATACGGCGCCCCCACACACACGCCCTGCCACAGTGATGCACACAGCCTGCCATGCATGTAATACACCTAATATGTATAAAAGCATCCTCTCGTACCTGTTCGGAGAATTCATTCAGCTACTTTGTGTATCCACGGGAAAAAAATTGTCTCAATGTCTTCTAATGGCGCTTATCTGATTCCTAGCATACACATATTTTCATCTTCTGCTCCAACTCCATTAATGGGCTCCACTGGTCACAAGCTATACGCTTTCCCTTCCAGGAATTGCACTATTTAAATATTATTCACCTAGCAATTGATTTGCTGCCAAAAAGAATCTGGCAAACTCGTTGCCATTGTCCTCTGACACTTCCCGTGGGATTATGCTACCATGCTAAGCATGTCTAGTTTATAGTGAGTCACAGAGTAAACAATGTGTGTGAATGCTAAGATGTCTCTCTCCTCCTTTTCTCCACCCTGTCAGCCTCATCTTTCCCGGGCCTTCCTCCCTCCCGCCTATAATCAGGTCATCCCATCTATTCAGAGAGAAGAACATCAAGTAATATGAGTTTAATCTTCAAAGATTGAAAAGAAAATTACTTATTGACAAACACTTCTTCTCTCGTTACAATAAGATTATTTCAATCTTGAGTCATGGCCACCCCTGCTACTCCGTCAGGGTGTAGTGAGTTATCCCTCATGACTTCTACTGCAATATTGCCAATCTGCCACCTGAGTCTAAGCTCCTTTTCCCTGCCACTACACCTACTGTGAGGAGTAAATAATATGCAAGCAAAGCTATCCCAGCGCGGAAGACACATGCTATAAAAAGGGGAGGAAAGTAAACACTTTTTGACAATGTTTCTCATCAAAGAATCTGCTGCTGGAAGTGTTTGCTGCAAGAATTATTGCCACTGCCCCGAAGCTCAACAAATTCCAGTGTAGCAAATGTTGCATTGCAGACACAGCAAAAACAAAGGTGAGCGTGCTGTTGTGCTGACTGATGCTAATAAGGTAAAGCAATGGAATATTAGAAAAAGTGACAATATGATGAAGAAGAAAAGAATGAGTGTATATGGCTGAGATTTATGCAATCCATACAATCAAATGAGGAATTATTCTTGAATGACATCCAGCCAGTAATAGTACAGCAGTATATCATCACATTGAAGCAAAACATCTCTAGTATTCCCATGAAGCAGTCCCATAAATATGCATTTGTCACTCAGTATGAAAGAAAAGCTTCACTATTTTATGCAAAAGTCATATTTTGTTTTTAAATGCTCTAACTCAGTGTGTCGTTTAAAATGTGTTGCTGATGTGGCTGACATACAGACTTTTTTTATTTAGACCCGACTGTCACAATTTGTTTAAAAATGTGAAACTAGTGGAATGTGAACAGATTTGTTTTTTTAAAAAAAACACTCAGGCTTCAGCCAAATCTGGACGGGTAATCTTTTGAAGAGTCCTTGTTGATCTGCGAATACAAAGGCAGCATGCCTGCCAAGAGAGTTAACGCTACTCAATACTCATGTTAATGTTCATTAGTTGCAAACCAGAATTGACCCAACTCTAGATCATTAAAGCTAAACCACACATATTCAGCCTCAAGTAAAAACACCCTGAAAATGAGCAAATCACAGTAGATATCTACTCAATAAATACCAATCAGAAGCAGATCAATTGACTCGGCACTGGAAAATGTTGAATACTAAACTTTCAGTAACTGATATGGACGATTAGAAGACTTGGCACATACAATATCTCCACAGCAGCAAAGAGCAGCTCCTTAAAGCTCCAAATAAGGTGTCTCTTCAAACTGAGCAACTAAAAGTCCAGCTCCCCTGCTCATTAACCATTTCACAGAGCTACCTCAGTCCCCAAAACGCTCCAACCTGATTGGTACTCACTGATGGGCCATTATTAAGTGTGACAGAAGCAGGCGAGTGTTCATCTCAGGGAACCTAAAGGCCTATCTCACACTCTTTAGGTGTGTTTTCACAGACAGTTTTTCACTGTTGAGCTGCAGTGGAGGGACACTAACAATACCAGGGAATTCTGTACCAAAAGACTCTGTAAGATACACACTTGATTTGATTAACTCCATCTAGCAAAACAAATAAACTCTTTCCAATGACTGCCTACTTTTTGACTTTGGATTGATAATTTATGAGAGAAAGATTAGATTTGTACTTATTAAGAAAGCCATAGTATAACTTAAAGAAAAACAACTTATACATCATTTATCCCCACACTGTGCTATATCTCCAGTCAGTCAATTTAAATGTGACTTTAAGATTAACATTTATACAACTAATATTACGCCAATTTGCCTCCTACCGCGTCAAAGTTAAGGATTTCTAGAGTTCAATGAGTAAACAGCTGCTAATTAGCACTATACTCTGAGGCAGAAGCTGTGATATTGTAATGAATGGTTAATAGGTTATTAGAAACACTGTTGTAATCTTGATTTTCTCCAAGCCACAGGAACAAAGAGAAAAGAGGGAATGGCATGAATAGAAAGGCTTCAAAACGATCATCTGAGGGCTTTTTTTATGTTCAGATGTTCAGACAGTTGTTTCATCTCAGAGCTGGGCAAGAACCGAAGTCATCTCTTGGTTGTCAGGCCTAGAAATAACTCATGACATGGCATCATTGGCAGCGGATGTCTCATGTGGCTCAACACGCACGCACGCATACTTACAGAGCACATAACCAGCACGCATTTCTCACAGTTGCACTGACACACTGTTTCATGACCCTACTCAGCATGCAACATGAGTAACTTCCTCGGCTGACGGAAAGTCACGGTTATAAATTTAAACCCTGCGTGTGGGTTGGTTAATCAATCTATAATGTGAGCTTTACTATATCTCCACTCATATTTATGCACCCTAACATGATATGGGTTGATTTTCTCCAACCTGTCTGGTTTGCACTAACTTATCCTGTAAATGCATTTCACACATCAAAAGGGCACTTTCAGGGTTAATGCTGGACCGTCGTAAGGAGAGATTAAAGTTACCCAGTGAGTGTTTTAACAGATTGTCCTATATTCAAAGCTGTTTTCACAGCCCCGCTCTCCCGTGCAGACAGTATGCATTTAATGGCTCATTATAATGATATAGCCTTTGAAAGATAAAAGTTTGTGCTCCAATTTTCTCTTCTGAGCTCAGTCTACAATATTTGGAAAAGAGGGGACTGCTTTGCCAGTGCAGCCTTAATGGAGGAGAGCTGAAAGAGAGAGAACTAGGGACTTAATGGCGACCACTGCACGTACACTTTGACACAAGCTGTTTAAAAGCATCCATTAAGGACATGAGTATACTTTTATATGGGACAGACTGTGCAAAATGTTTCCAAACGCTCAACGTGATTATCACGACAGATGTCTTTTGAATACCTGAAAAACTGATTTTTTTCAGCTGTATCTGCACAATGTATAAGGCTTTCTGTTTGTATCTGCTTGTGTGTTAGCATGTGTGACGCTGCAGTATCTATATGCCTCTCAGTTTTAGTGGCAGTAGTTAGAGCAGTACGTGAGATCAGCCTCAGGACAAAAACACACTGAGCTTCATTGTCTACCATTTGCAACCACTCTGTCGTACAACTCGGTGCTGGAGGGCACCCATTCACCCACCAATGCAATATAGCTTCTCACTGTTAGCAAAATGAACGCCATCACACCACTCAGTGAATGGAAGGGGAAGAAATCACAGGCTGGAGGAAAAATCGGGCAAAATGGAGGGTGGGGAAAGGAGAAACGGGATAAAATGAAGTGCACTACAGCTGAATTAAATGGAATAACAATGACAAAGAGAGAGGAGGAATCTGCTTTGAAGCAGCCACTTCAGCATCACTCCCTCCTCCAGCCCTCCGTCCTTCCACCTCCTCATTTATATTCCTCATCTCTTGGTCTTGCTGATCAGTTTCCGCTGGATATCGATTACTGCTATAACTGCACAATACTCATCACATGCCCTCTGGAATCACTCTCACTCTCTCTGTTTCTGGCTTCTCTCGCCGCCCTCAGTTTATTTCTTTCTCTGCCGGTTCAGATTTCTGAGCAGGCCTCTTTTATTTCTCTCATGAAAGAATAACCAGGACTATAATCCCTCTATAGCTTGTGTTGGACAGGATGTGATCTCTGATCTCTTTCCCATGTATGGTCCCTGGGGGCGTAACTCCAGTAATGGCCTCGTGCTGTATATCTTTTATTACCTACTAATCAGTATTATCATTATTAGGTGCTCAGGAGGAGCACTAAGAGCCGATCTCTGTTTACTCATTTGTTTGTGCACTCATGTTTAATGCTTTCTGCAGTGTGACTGTTAAGGGATTTATGGTGTGCACTGTTGAGGCTACACAGAGTTCAGGAGCTTTGTGTAAAGGAAATACAGAGCTCGGTTACAACAGTAAGGTCACATAAACAACTGCAGACCGGTGTGCTGTGCGTCTGCAACATTAGTGTTCGCATAAAGAGCTTTAAATCAGTCAGTGTCATTCGCGATATAGGCCTGTGCATATTTTTTTTTACTTTTTGTGTCTCTCGTCTTGCTCAGACGTTCCTGTTCCTCTGTCTCTCAAAGGGGATTCTCGCTTTTGTTGGTCTGATTTCCATTTCTACCCCCGCTGTTCTGTGCTTCCCATTTCTCAGTTGAGCAAGTTGACTTTCCCGTCCGTCACAGGGAGCTTGGTCCCCAGGGGGGCTGCTTTTATCCCTCCGTCCCATCGATGTTCCCTCTCGCTGCTTCTGTCTCTCTCTTTGCCTTCACATAGCAGTCTGTCTCAGACTTCTGACAATATTTTCCTAATTCGATAAAACTAATTTGTCATTTCCACTCCTCTAAAAGTGAATGCACTAAATGTGAAAATGCCTTTGCCGAATGAGTTCTGACATAGTGAACATTTAACAGACATGACTGATCAGCTTTTCCTGCCGACCAAAACTTGAAGAATCCCTTAAAACCTATTTCTATTTTTCTAAGATGGCCAAGGTGACTTGCTTTGTTACTAGTTTGCAACCTTTACTTCTTCTACTCTGTTCACAGGCAGATGAAGGCTATGATTGCTCACTTAAAATGTTGTTGACAATTGGAAAGCTATGATTTTATGTGCTGAAATTCATTCATTCATTCATTATCCTTAAGCACTTATCCAAATTCTAGTCACAGGTTGGAGCCGATCCCAGCTGACATTAGGGAGAGGCAGGGTGCAGACTCATAAAGACAGACAAGCATTCACACTACATATAATTTAGAGTCACCAATTAAGCCTAAACTGCATTTTTTTTGGACAGTGGGAGGAAGCCGGAGCACCCGGAGAGAACCAACGCCGACACGGGAAGAACATGCAAGCGCTGCAAGCCAGATTTGAACATGTGACCCCTTGCTGTGAGCCACAACATGTAGCCTGTGTTATAAAATGTCAGACCAATATACAAGAATGCATATAGAATGATTCAACTACATTTACAGCCATGAACAGTAGCTAACTTGTCAAAAGTTTGTTTTCTTGATGCAATGCAATTAATATACGACAAGAAGTACATCAGTGTTATTTTGCAGCCACCTGCTGTATATGTTAACAGTATAATCAGGCTAATCAGCTTGCAATGTATTGCATTACTGGATATAGTAGCATAACAACTGCCATGGTTGAAAAAGTAATTTTTTGGCAGATTCTTGGATGAATATGTACGGAGAACATGTGAGCAGAAGGAAATCAGTTGGTGGGAGAGAAGAGGCAAGAAAGATGAAGAGAAGAGAGTTGTGAGGATAGAGGAGATGGAAAGAAAAAAGGGGAACATGAAAAGCAGGAAAGGAGATGTTGAGAAGAGAGAGTGAAAGACGGAGGGGAGGGGGAAAGTGTACAAGGACCCCTGCTGGTCAAACAGGCTCAGTCGCTGTCAGCCTGATGAAACTCGTGTTCTCCCAGGTGTGATTGCATGGATGTGAGGATGAACAGCTGTCAGAGTCAAGAGGATGAAGCCTGGTTGTGTGTATGTGTGTGTTTATGTGTGTGTAGGACTGTCAAGTTAATGAAAAGTGTGTGTGTGTTTGTACACAGCAGTTAAACAGTATCTGTCAAATGATCCAGAAAATCGTTCAGTTCCTTAAAGACAAGCTGTCACCACCTCTGCACACACACACAAACACACACACATCTCTTTGATCACACACACACCACAGGACAGACACCTTTACAGTGACACTTGCCACAGACGCACCATAATATAGCATAGTGGAAATAAGCTTGCAAACTTCCATTTTTGTGTTTATCTCCCTACATACTGCAAGAAAAAGGAAGCAGCATTTTGTGTGTGAAGGGAGATGGTGGGAGGGAAGTGTTTTCAAGCTGATCCAAGTGAGTGTGTGATGGAGGAGGAGATACCGATGAAAGAGCATGAACGAGGCAGCGCGAGAGAGCAAAGAGAAGTCATTTTTGAGGTCTATTAACTGCACAACACAAGAGTACAGAGCACAAGACGCGAGCGAGGGAGAGGTACAGTTCTACGATCTCTGCAGTTTAAGGCATTTTACATCAAGACCCACTAAAAGCTGCTGAATGCAGTCACACAGCAGGCTGATCGCTTCAACATGATTTTCCGAGGTGGTCGGGGATTTCAAGCGGTCACCTTGCAGTGCACGAGTCCATCCTCTCTAATCTCTGAATTAGCCTTGTCTCACTATCAGTGTGTGATTTGCACCGTATTTTCCCCTCGGGTTCCTCCAGCGATTGAGATATCATGGAAATGCGGCACGGCAGTTCAGCTGCTCCTGTTCACATGGTCCCTGTGAGGCCCCACAGGGAACCCTATCCAAAAGAAAATTCAGCCTGCCTCCCTATGTGAAGTGGGCAGTGGAGTGGGGTGGGGGGAGGTGGTATGAGATGGGCACACAAAACATCCTTGCACCTGGGTCCACTGCTGCCGAGCTATGCCTGAAGCTGGCACAAAGCCCCACAGGCTGCTGAGAAAGGATCAGTCTGTGTCCTGAATGATGAACGAGATCAGCCAGACTAAGCACTGTAGACACTGATCCAAGATCAGGCTTGTTGCTGCTAATAGTAAAGCTTTATAAATTGCTCTGAGACCTATATAAGACATAGAGAGGCTACAATGCTCTGTTAGGGAGCAAGAACCTGACTGGTGAGACTTGTAAAAAAAAAAAAAATAGCAACAAAAGCAGCACCACCTTTGGTCACCCTGGAGATGGGTTTGTCCATTACTGCCAATGGCTACAGGGGGGAAATCCTTTGGTGCATATAAATCATTCTGTCTGACAGTTTTCATTGTTTCTGTGATGACATCTTGGAAAGTCAGCCAGGAGGACAAACCTAAAGTCATCTTTCATTCAATCTAAATGTCCATCCATATATTTTGTCACTCATATCAGAGCCAAGAAACAGAGCCTGGCCTCCTGAACCCCTAAAGCCCCCAGCCAGTTTACATAGCATGTTTTCTTTAAAAACATTACCCTATTTATCATAGATAGAAACTATAAAAACGGGCATTTCTTGTCATACTTTCACATTTATAAAATTGAACCTTAAACTATTCATATGTCATCAAAGTCCCTTGATCCACAGTTCAATATGAATTGCATGTGGAGCCCCCATCTTCACTATCTTTTCTTGTTGTATCTAGATTCCCATTCCCATTTTTGTAAAATACCGTACAAAGAAATACAGCTTGTGGGTTTTTTTTATGATTTGTGGCATCATAACAATATTCTACATTTTTTTCAAACATTTTGTATTTCTGTCTACTTCTAGCCAGGATTGTGCTGTTTCCATAGAGATGCAGCACCTGTATATTGAAGTTAAAAATAAGGACACATTGAGTAAAATGTGACAGACGCAAAACAAAGAGAGTTAAAAAGCTCCCAGCCACATCCTCCAACACCACTTTATGATATCCAATTGGTCCATCAGCACCAGGGATCAAACCTAAAGTCAGTCAGAGAACACCTTTTCAACTGGCTCATATCAACATCAAATTGTGGTGGAGCAGCTCTCCACTGAGATCATCACAGATCCAGGATCCTCACTTGGTATCTGAGATACCAGGCACCCACTGAAGCCTGGTTATTTCAACCACTTTACTTGTAATTTAGTCCTTTCAGTCACCACTCAAATCTCGTCACAAGAGAGCAGTGGATTGTATAGATGATATGATTGGTAGAGTGAGAGCTTCGCCCCAACCTCAGCTTCCTCTCCATGACAGCAATTTTGTACAGCTCCTACATGAAAGCACTTGATTCACCCTTTGTTCTGTCCATCTCATCCTCACTTGGAGAAGCAACTCAACTCATTTCCTGCCAGGATCAGATATTACACTTAACTTGGACAACAGCTGGATTCTCGCCATTTCTCAGAATCCTGCGAGAAGAAAGGATCACAAGATCTCCTTTCAACTGGCTTTGGCACAGATAGCATGTGACAATGATAACCAGGTAGTTCATCCATTCACCTGCCAGGCATTTCTTTTTCCAAACCTTTTTGTTTGAGGGCTTCTCAGACGGTTCTGTCAGCACTGAGTTACAATCCTCAGACCCATACCCGTTTATGACCAACACAAACCTAGTTCTCGTGCTGGGCTGGGGCTGGGGCTGGTGCAAGCCTTCTTGGAACCTGTTTGCTTTTCCACAGACTAGAGAGCAACGTCATTACGTCACTGTGTACGTCTCCGTTCCCTGCAAGCATAATATCAACTAATGGTCATCCACATCTTCTCTTTACCAATGTTGCTCCTGGTTTTGTGAGCCTACAACACATTTGAGCTGCTCGTCTTGATTATGGGCAGCAATTCTTTCTAACACTGAACGTAAGATGTTAATGTTAGTTTTCCAGGCTGAGAGTAGGTTGTTGAGCTGTCAAAATGCAAGGATCTGGTTTGAGATTAGTGCCTTGGCTGAACAGGGTTATTAGAAATGATGACCCTGTTTCCATCTGCTTCACATATACTTGAATTCACCCTTTTGCGGCTTGATGAAGACAGCAAAAGCGCGGTGTGTCATCTGCAAATAGCATAAATGCAACTGGACTTGCTGTGGAATCTTTTCCACTATGGATATAGAAATAAAAAGCACAACACTAAAATAACGCACAAAGCCTAAAATCAAGTCTGTTCTAAAGCATCTTACATGTGAAATAGACTCTGGCTGTGATTCTCTCAATGTAAAATGTAAAAAAATGTCCAACATTTAAGTGTTGGCTGTCTACGTTCACACAAACAGTCCACCTCAGAATGAATATTCTGCATACATGATAAGTTGTGGATGTCATTGCTATGGCAAAGCAGTTAAATGTTATCAGTTTCAAGAGAAACAATAGTCTGCACACATCCATTAGCCGCATTTGTGGCTATGAACTAAATCTAATTAACATAACACATGACCCATGCCATTATAGCAGTATTCTCATTACCATGTTAAGATATATGTAGAGCTGTGTGTGTGTGCATGTGTATGTCTCGGAAGCACTGCGGAAGAGGGATAATTGGAAGTAACAGTCTATGCCACATGCATTTTAAACACATTTAGTGATATTGCCGGAGACATGAACGCCTTTTTATTATGCAATCCATCAAATCATTAAAATGTAATCCACCACTTCCATGTTTGTGAAAGACAGAACGAAGAAAGAAAAGAGAGTTTCTGTAGTTGAGGTGGAATGGGAGTTCAAATTAATGCTTTTTTCCCCACCTTTTTTCTATATTGCCAAGAGAAAACGAGGCTGTCTTCTGAAGTAGTAAATTATGTCAATTAAAATTATGCAGATAATTTAGATGAGATCCTGCTGAGAAAAAAAAATCAAGTTATAAGAAAGACGGAGCCGTAATTCAATTACCAACCTGATCTTTTTGAAGGAAAAAAAAAATCATGCTCCTGTCTAATTACAAAAACCTATTATCCTGTTCATCACATAAAAGAATGAATTGGTGAACTCGCTGTGAATACATTTTCTTTGGGGAATATGGAAATAATGATTAATATTCACAGCAGACCTTTTTACACCCACCCCCAACACACCCACCCCTACAGCAACCCTTGGCATCACGGCTTCCTCTCGTTATATTCCCTGTAATAAAATTCTGAGCAGCAACAGATGCATTTCTAGGTCACTTAAATAGAGGCACAGATCAAAATAACACAAACACATACACAATTGCACAGTGTGCCACTCACAAATGTATGCAGTAGGTAAGCACTAAAGCAGCAGTCAACAGTGGAATTCAGGCGCATACTAAGTCCCCTGACTGTGCCTGTCTACACACAGTGGCCTGGGGAGTTTACAACAGATGCAGTCATTTAAATAGCTTTCTGCATTTTGCTGCATCATGCTAAAACCCGCCTTTAAACATAGTAAACACAATAACTCTTCTTATCTGTAGCTCCAATTTTGCTGTTGCTGCAGGTCTTGTGTCCTTGGCATTGGAAAAGTTTTTATTTTTGATTAGAAATAAACAGAAACAGATTAGGATGATATGGGGGCATATTCCTCTTTCCTCACTGTTAATGCTATGAATAAACTTGCTAAGCTCATAGGCAACTTTCATAGTCAGTCCACCTTACCTTCCCTGAGTTCATACAATGCACATACAAGATATTGGATCGGGTATATTTAATACATAATGATGACAGGAATAACAAACTTGTATACTTTAAGATATCCTTTGACTTTGTGCAGTCATTAGGAACATAGGTTTTGTATCTTCTAGCTCTGTGTTCCATCAAAACTCCAGGGAAGATCTGATTTATCTAACATATTGTGACAGTTGCATCTTTCTGGCCACTTGGATGTTGCCTGTGTGATGTTTGATACATCCGAAATAATCAAACACTGCATAACTGTCAGATGATTACATGTAAAGTGCAGACTTGGTGTAGTAAAGCTTTCGTGATAGACCGTTCCTCTCAGGAGACATGAGAGTGCCCCATATTTTTCTGCACTAATGTGAGTGGAAATATGGCTAGAATTAATACCATCTGATGTTTCTTTACAGTTGGAGTATATGATTCTGTTTTTTTTCCATCCTACACAGGCTATTTGATAATGCTGCTCGGCTATAATTAGGCATTTGTTTGCTGGTGAGCATGTAGAATAATGTACATGCAGCCTGATTACAGTTTAAAGAGGTAACAAGTCTCACCAGTCACAGGATACTTTGATCACTGATGATACCTTGTAGGCGTACATTTTTCTGAAGGTTAACTGAAAATTTGGATGTTTTGATTTATTTTATTCATTTCATGTCTCACCTTGAATAATTTAATTTAATTAACCTACACTATACCATTCTTTGTTTATCCTGCTAACCCCGCAATCTGGCCCCAGATAAGCAGATGAAGATGGATGATCTGCACAACATTCCATAATAATACATAGAAAAAAATAAGATGCTGGATCATGAAGTCGTGGGCTTGATTCTGGCTTGCGGATCTTTTGCATGTGTTGGGAAATATTGTTGTATATGGGGTAATTTGATTATAATTATTAAGTTAATTGTTAATCAGAATTACAAACTGATTATTTAGTAGCTTTATGAGACTGATATTTTTTACTCTGTTTTACAGAGTGGCGCCCCATTTCAAGGTGACCTGCAGTAAATCAAGTCACATCATTTATTAGAATTAATGACTATTTATGATAATTATTAGTCATTTCGACAGCAATGTAAACACACGTTTGAACTGTGAGACCCAGACAAGTGTTGGCATATATAAACTCCGACACATGTTCTCCCTGTGTCAGTGAGCCTCCTTTCCAGCTGAAATTCTTCCTCCCACAGTCCAAAGACATGCAGTTTAGGTTTAATTGGTGACTCTAAATTGCCTGTAGGACTGAATGAGAGTGTAAATGGTTTTCTGTCCCCATTAGTCCACCCTGTGATAGTCTGGTGACCTGTCCAGGGTGTACCCCGCATCTCACTCAATGTCCGCTGGGACGCGACCCGAGTTTGTATAAACGGTCAACGGTAATGAAATAAAAAATGAATGAATGTTGAAATAACACCGCTAATTTAAACTCACCAAACCTTGAAGTCAACTGTCAGCAGCACATGCACACCACATAAAACACACATTTGAACTGCAAATGGCTATCTGAACTGAGGAAACTCTGCTGACATCACTCAGCTGCAGCCAAAAACTATTCTAGACCCTGAACTCGGTGGGGACATACAGATCAAAACGATGGTATGTGGAATAGATTTCATAACCGCAAATAAATCACATTGGATGTCTGATCTCTTTCCACCCACTGTCACCCTCCTTCTATCAGCCTCTTTCTCTCCCCCTCCCTTCCTTAACATCTCTCTCTGTCCCTTGATGTCTGTGGGCATCGCTGAGACATGTATCTGTGGCGAAGCTATTAATGAACCACACAAACACACACACACACACATACCTTGCTTGTCTCTTTTTTCCTACACAAGAAAAATTACTCACACAAACCTACGCAGTTAAACAATTCAATATTTTTCTGTCACACACACACACACACACTCAGACAGACGGGCTTATCTATCAGAGGGGACCAGACCATGCCAGTCCAGTTAGCATTAGAGCAAAGTCAGAATGTGACACCACTTACATAAGCTGAGAGCTCCATCTCCCTCTCTGCTCTTCTAAGCTCCCACTGCACAAGGTCACACTGGAACTGATGGGCCGCTCAATCAAGCAGCCCGTTTTACCCTTCATCTGTCCAAAATCTGTAAAGGACGTACTTACTTCTTGCAGCTAACTGGTGCTAAAAAGCTGGTTGCTGTAGAAATACTGAATTTAAAATGAGACAAAGTTGTTGTTTGAAAAAAAAAATTAAATTGCCCTATTACTAGGTAGAATTTGAATTTATAAGTAATAAAATGCACCCATACACTCTGCTGGTGGCTACTGTTAGCGAAAGCATTCAGCTGCTTAGCTAAGCACAAAGTCTGTAAACAGATGGGAAATAACTAGCCTGTCTCTGACCTGATCTGCCTACCAGAACCTCCAAAGTTCACCAATTAACATGTTTATTTGTTTAACATGTTCAAAAATGGAAGAAAGTTTGTGGTTTTAAAGAGGAATTGCACTGAAACATTTCTTGGCCGGGAGCAGTGGATTCCTGGAGGTTTGACGCCACAGTGAGCTTACAGGCAACCGGCAAAATAAGTCATTCTCCCGAAATTACAGCAGTATTTAGTATTATAGAAACTCTATCACTGTAACAACAACAGTTTTGACCCCATACTGATACAGCAGAAAGCAAAAGTTTAAAATGCAATATACTCACAACACTAACTGCACCAAAACAAAAAACCTTTCCAAAATGTAGTCAGGATGTTAAAAATCTTAAAATTAAAGATATTAAAAGCCCACTTTAATACACCACTTATCATTGCCCATGTTTTTGCATGTCTGCAACTGTCTCGATCATAAAAATCTTAAAATTACACAGCAGCACAACATTGGATGTTGTGTGTGAGTGTGCGTAATAGGCTCTCCACTAAGTCTTGCTAAGCCTGAGAGTGTTCAGTGCTGACACTTTTAGATAAATCACTCTATAAATCACGATATAAATGCGTGAGAGAAAGTGGAGAATGGTCGAGCACATACGGGATGAAATCTCCTGGTGTTTAGGTCATCATGGAAAAACATATGTGGCATTAAATATTGAGAGAGTGCATTTGCATACATTAAATTACAGGGAGATAAGCACAGAGCTTACCGCCTGCAGTTGTATAAGCATCTATGGTTTATATGATCAACAAGCTGCAGTACAGCCTTTGAAAGGAGTCACGACTCATGAAAGTTGGAGAACTGAGCTTTAAGGTGATCAAGTTCACTGCAGGCAAAATAAAAAACTAAACAACTGGTTTGTAGTCAAACCCTAGCAAGCTCCCTCTGAAGAATCTGAATATGAAAATCCACCAAGGAATAAACCTGACAGAGGACCACTCTAATGCTGTCAAAACAATGAACTAACAATATTATAATACAATATTTTGTATTCTTTTTAGTGGGTCTACACTGGTGCACACAGCCTCCAGGAAATAGCCATACACTCGCACTTTGAAGTCAGACACTGACAAAGGCTCCCGCCTTCTCCCGCCTACTCGTCTTTTATGTATCAAATTAACTGCCAGCAATCAAAAAGGAAACATTACAGGTTTTTACTGTGTTAGAAATTAGCTGATCTTGCTTTAAGCAGTGCAGATGGCGACTGATTGAATCATGTTTTGCCCACGGGGCGCGCTCCCTGCTAAGACCGCTCAGTACCACTGCACTGTGTACTCGACTCGACCAGACTCGACTCGGCTGCTGCTGATACCAGTAAGACTGCTTGGGGGCTTCAGGGCTTACGGGATCCGTCCATGTATCATATCAGACAGCCGATTCAGTGCTTGTGAGCCTGTTAGCCTTTAGATACTATTCCTCACTGACGGTGGAGTTTGTCACAACTTGCTACTGCAGATGGGTAGATAGTTAGACGGTCTTTAGAGCCTATTAGTGTCCTTAATACTATATAACTTTTAATGTGGTCTGTGTCTGTTGAGACTTCTTCACTGATGCTCCGCAGACACATTGTTTAATTTTAATATTCTAGTTTGGATGGGCGTGTTAAAAAATCAGTTATGTTTTCTTTTTATCACTTGACTGGGAAATATGGTAAAACTGATCTATCCTGTTACAGGTACTTTTCATATCCAGACTCCATGATAAGAAAACAGCATGACACCCAGGTGCAAGCATCAGAACATGAAGCATTGTCTAAATTATATAAATCTTGCTTTAACACAGTTCAGGTGCTGTTTATTGTTTGATATTGAGATGGAAATTATTTTGGGTTAGGGTTAGGATATATTTCTATCGTTGTTGACATATATCATATTATCACCCAGCCCAAACATACGTCCTATACTTTGCAACATTTCAAATACAATGTGTTACAGATTAAGAACAAAAGCCCCATGAAAAAGTCCTCGTAAACTAAGGGAAAATGGAGCAGAAGAAACATGTCAAATCAGCAGCTGCAGCAGAGAAGAAGCGGCTGGTTTGTTTACGGTCACAGGAGGCCAGAGCTCCAGAGAGGTGACACTCTGCACTCAGTTGACTCTGTGTAACATATGGTCCAAATGTAAATGCTTATTGGAGGAGTGTGTGTGTGTGAGGGGGGCGGTTATGCCTTGCAGTGTGTGAACAGTACCAAAAGGATGGCTTCTTGGTATAGTTAGCATTATTGCAGGCCACCATAGTTCTGAAATGGGAGGCTGATAATGGGACACAGGGGCTGAGTGGACTGCTTATATGATGCTTTCCTAGAGCTGAATATATGCTGTATGTAAATCTGTCACAGTCCGCCTAGCATTTTGTGTGTGTGTGTGTGCGCACTCAGTACATTATGTGATAATACTTTGCAGCTCTCTATGTGCTTTACCATGAGTGCCTGTGGGCTGCTGCTGCTGTGGAGTTTGTATTGTTTATACATGTCTGTATTGTCTGCCTTGGATGTACTTAATTTTAAGTGGCAGCTGCTATTTAATTAATTAGCTTTATTATGACCCTCTCTTAATTGCCCCTTTTATTTATTGTTGTTTAATTGTCTGAGTTGTTTCCTCTATTCAGGTTAATTCTGGCAGTGTTGAACTGAGAAAGGCAGTTTATTTAGTATGTATATCATCGTAAGAAAATATAATTTTTATATCCTTTTCTGTAAGTTAATAGTTGTATCATATAACATATATCATAAAACATATAAATTACCTTCTTAAAATTCAGCACAATTTGACTAAGTTAGGACTTTTCCTTGAGTAAGATTGCTTTAAAGTAAGGATTCCTGTCAGTACAAAAGTCAGCAGCAGACTTCTGCTTGCTTCCCTAAATGGACAGAAATGACCAGATGTTAAATGAATAATTTGCTTTTGGGTTGAATCACTGCTGCTCGGTGCATGTGAGCTGCGAAACAGCTCAGGCGATTGTTAGCATACACACCATGTCTGTTGTCATATTAATGTGGCACACTCTGTGGTAGAAGTTTACACAAATTGATGTGTATTGCTGCTCAGCCGTGGAGACTATGGCAGGCTACCCATGGGGCATAGTGCATGTTTTAACCTAACACTGAAGAATGACAGTGGCTGCCAAACCACACATTTCTCTGGTGCAGAACATCTCTTGATTCTCAAAACAACATGCAGACAAGCAGCTTCAGGCTCACTCATAATGACTACAAGTCCAGGCAGGCTTGCTGTCTCCCTTTTTCTCTGCCTACTTAGGTCTGTGATAGAAATAAGAAGCCGCTACAAGGGCTTCTACAGTACAGTTGTTAACACAGCCGGGGCTGGTAAAAAATGACCCGTTTCCCCGCAGACATAAAGACATATTCATAACAGGCTCATTGCGACGACTGTCGTTCCAGAACCTTTCAAAAACCATGATAATGCTGCTAGAGAGGCTTTCAGAGAGAAAGGACGGGACGGGATGGAGGGGATGAGAGAAGTCATCCACTCGCTGCTGCAGGAAGAAAGAAACCTAAAGGAGAGGGAGAAGTGGAGGGGAGAAGAAGAGAGTTGGGGGGGGTTGAAGTGAAGAGAGCAGGATAGACAGTGTGGGGAGAGAGCGAGGGGTAGTGAGTGAGAAACGGAGTTGCAGCGGGACGTACTGACAGTTGCAGCCTGTCATCACACACCAGGGGATTTTGGTTTTTGTGCATGTGCGTTTGTGTGTGTGTGTGTGCGCGTGCACGTGGGGTGATATTTGAATATGCACTGCCAGCCGTCACACCGAGTAAAGACACATGTGACATCTCTCTCTGTCTCTCTCTCTTTGAGACAGACTGCTCAGAGGAGCAGGAAATGTCATCGCTGCCTAGCAACCACGTGGTAGCTCGTGGGGCTATGGCAATATGACATTTTTTTTTCTATTTTTCTTTGCCAAATTTCACACTTCCCCTTGATTCAATTGACGGCCAAACCAGTACGACGCAAGACTGTGAATGGACTTGTGACAGATCCATGTGTGTGTATGTGCTTGTACATGCCGGCTGCCAAACTTTCTGATCAGCTGCAATCATGCCAGCACAAATGTTAGGGATAGCTTCTGTATGATATGGCTTTGTAACAGACGTGTAGCGCGTGTGTGCCCATGGACGTGTGTGTTTAAATGTGTGAAACTGTTGTTATACTAATCATGTATTCAGCTTTTCCACCACTTTGTGCCCTCCTTTGCCAAAACTGCAAAGTCATATACAGTACACACGTGCCAAGTCTAAGCCTGTGCATACACCCAGTTTCAGGAAAATAGGGCCCATTGTGTAATGCATAGGAACAATTTGCTCCAAAGATGTTAAAAAACACATATCTAGAATGTTTTCCACATTCACAACCAAATATTTTCTGAAATTTATGACAGCAGCTGAGCCTAACAATCTAAAAAAACATTGACAAATTTCAGTCTTTGGGTAGGAAGGACACTAGAGATTCACCTCTGCCTGTCTCCAGTAGTTTATTCAGTACCAAACTGACTAAAATAAACATAAATTATGCAGCACCAGTGGTTAAGTTCTTGCCCCCAACTCAGAGTTGACTCCACAGCGTATAAATAAATTCCCCCCTTAGGAGTTTATTTTTACAGTTTATATTGTCACCGTCTTTGTCAGGCGAGGTGCCGGGTGATGATTTCCAGTCTAAAGGCTTTTCCATCAGCACCTACTCAAGCACGCGCGCTCACACACAAACTCTGTATATACTTTATCACGTACAAGTCTCCATTTATGCAAGTGCCAAGCTTTCTCCAGACAATGACTCGCATATCCATAAATAAAACATAAGTTTAGAGCATGCGGACAGGGTCACAGGGTTCAGTGCTGTTCATCTGAATAGTACAGTGGGTATATGTGTGGTTGTTGGTGCCAGACCAACAATCGACCCCTGTGGGATTTGCATGCATTGCAGTGTGCAGAGTCCCATGAAAATGGTATATTCGTGTTTAAGTGAGCAAGTTCAACTGCAGTTCAAGACAGCACTCTGACCAGCAGCGTGAGAATGAAGGCTTAATGCATAAGGCCTATCTCAGAAAGCACAACTTGTCAAGCCTCGAGACCAATGTCAAACAGCAGCAGAAACAATCCAACTTGCTGTTGCAACATCTCACTTCAGGGTCTGGACTTGCGTGTGAACACTATCAGTGGATCCATCCTGTGTGATTCTCAGTTCATGCTGGAGGGAAATGTTTTCCCACGAGAGTTCTTTGAACACAGCAGCATGCCCTGGCATTGTTCTGACCTCACATATCTCAAGCAGGTCTTGGGCTGCATTCAAAACTAAATCAGGCATTGCAGCAATTAGGGCAGCGTTGTGCAGTGGTGTTGGAGTGTCGCCCATTCGTGTCTCCATTATGTTCCCCATGGTGCTAGCATGTAGCCATGCTGCTAATCCCGGGTCCTGTCTGCATCTTCAGATTAAAGGGACTTACCTATCAAAACAGTGGGTTATAAACTGGTCCGCAAGGCCAAACTGAGTCACTGCACATGAAACATAAGGATACACACTGTTTTGTGCTGTGTTGTGTCAAGTTTGATCACCTATTACATGGTTGACCCATAGCCTGTATATAAATAATGGACATAGCCACCGTGACTTCACCCAGTGGTTTCTCTTGGAAACTTTTTCAGCACAATTTGTATGATATCCTGCAAAATATGACGCGTAATGATTGCAGTTTTACACATTATGATCACTGTTTTGCCATCATGATCACTCATCCTCATTAAACCACTCAGTGAGCCATGATGCCTTTGTGAAGAAGCACCTGTACGCATTATGTTTCCCTTCAATTTGACAGTAAAACATGAATCATGTGGTGACACCAACAGCGGATATGAACAACCACGGCATTACATTGCTCAATGGCTTGTGAACAAATCATGTGGTTTGTTATTCAATTCACCACATCCATGAATTTAGAGCCTTGTGTTGGAGGATATGATTTGCTGCGATGCATTGTGACAACCCTATTCAGCAGATCTCAGGGCAATAGCACACCGTTGGGATGAAGGAAAGAGGCATATCCACAGTATCATTGTGTTGTCAAAATGTCTTAAAGAACAGCCTGACACCATTGAGTCTGAGGGTAAAAAGGATCCTTTTGAGACATCTCTGGCACCTTAGTGAATCCATGGCTCAGGTTGTTTAGTCGGTACAAAGGGGTCGTACTTGGTACTACGTACTTGAAGCTACAGAAATGGGTACTGAGTTGACACACACACACAGACTCCCCTTTCTAAACTACTCTCACCTTGCTGCCATGGATGATTTTTGGAGACTTTAGTGACAACACAGAGGAAGCTGAACTGCTCCCGTTTCTCTCACAATGCTGTATTTTCCACAATATCTTTTTCTCTGAGACGTCCAAAAAAAGTTTCAGCAAAAAATCCAATTAGGAGGTTTAGTCTCTTGCCTTGAAAACAAGGTTCATTAAAGCATATTGCTTCTCTTGTCATGCGGCAAACCGCAAGGGACAGGTCCATGTCCTGTTTAGGGTCTCAACCTAAAGTGGGAAAAAAGAAAATCCTGTGTGTGTGTGTGTGTGGTGGAAATTCAGGCTGTTACTGTTCCATCTTTCCTGCAGGGCTCTCAGGACAACATAAAGCACCGCAGAGATACTGAGAAATAGAGCAGAACCAGCAAAATTAGATCTTTCTCCAGGCTCCACCATAACTGGCTCCTTCCTTGAGAGCACACATAGGGGAGTACAGAGAGTAATACAAAGCAAATGAAAGGGTGGCAGACAGACAGAAAGAGACAGAACATGCAATGCAGTCAGAGAGACTGAGAAGCAGCGGAGACTCACACAGACAGCTGTGTCCCATAACAAGGGAGTTTGTGCGCGTTCCTGTTTTACACACAATAAAAATGTCAGTTTGAGTGACATTTTCTGGTCACCTAAATGATTTCTGTACAACTTGTTGCAACCGGACATGTAATCCAGCTGCAGTTAATGCTGTTTGAGAGTATTTGTGACAGCATGGCGAGACAGGCGATCATCACGGAGTAACAGCTGGCTACCAACCACCTTCTTTCCTTGTCTCGTCTCCCTCCCTGCCGCCCTCTCTATCCGTCTCACCGCCTTCCTCTTCTTTCTCTCAGGCTGTCTTACTGTCTGCCTCTCTTCACGTCCTTCTGCCCACAGCCTCTCTGTGTCTCTTTCACTTTCTTTAACACAGTTGGTGGTGCGAAGGAGGGCCAGTGAGAGAAATCTATAACCCTCCTTTGTGCTTTTCATCTTGTCTTCACCACTTTAAACGCATACTTATGATGCAGATCATTTCTGTACCACTGCGATCAAAAGGAAAGGGAATAAGAATTGAGCATGAAAAATGACTATTCATGAATTCCGAGCAAGTTTCATTGACTCTAGTGTCATGGAAATTGTGCGGCACACCTGATAAATTTAGCATTTAAGAAAATTGTTAGGGGGAATGGGCCCCATGGTTGGATGAGCTGCTGAATTAATGGACGGATGAATGAACAGACGGATCAATGGAGAGCAAAAGGTCCAGACTGTGCCTGCTTTAATCCCATCGCACAATCTCTGCATCCACCACCCCCCACACAGCCCATCCTTCCATCCGGTCCACCTGTCATGGCTTTTTGTTTTTGTGTGCGTGTGTGTCAGTGGGTGTGTGTCTGTGCATGCATTAATCCTGTGTTCATCACATTCTCTGACACACTAACCTTGGTCCTTGTGTAGCGAATATTAGCGAAGACTAATCCCGATGAAGCCTATCCGTGATTCTACTGCAGATCATGTCACTTTTGCATATAAAATATCTTACATGGCTACAGAGATTTATCCATTTTCTAACAATTTGCGTTGTGAAATGTGATTAGTCAGGTCTTGCCTATATCTACTAATCATGGAATCATGTTTTGTTTTGTTTTCCTGTTGATTCCCTCGAAAAATAACACAGAGAACTGCATTGTTTATCTGAGATACATAATGTGACTATTGCTTTGCTGCTTTTATTTTTTTTAAATTGTGTGTAGGTGTGCGCAGTCTATAGCACTGAAACAGAGCAGAAGAAAAAGACGAACAGACAAAAGATAAGATATTAGTGAATGAGGCCCATTGTTTCCATTGATTTTCATGGGGAGAATATACACTCTGTGGGCACTTTATTATGTACACCTGTTCAACTGCTCGTGGCACACATGGATCGATCACATGGCAGCAACTCAATGCATTTAGGCATGTAATGAGAATCAGAAGGGGGAAGAAAGTGATTTAAGTGAATATGTGAGTACTTCAGAAACTTACTGATCTACTGGAATATTCACACACAACCATCTCTAGTGTTTACAGAGAACGGTCTGAAAAAGTTGTCCTGCTGTTTTTCGGTAATATTTCAATATTTGAAAAAAGGTCCTTGATAGCGACTATATTTGACCTACCAGTGTCATCAAGGCTGATATTTTCTGTAAATAGACCAAAAACCACTTGATTCTACAGCAGCAATTCTCACAATGCACAATGAACAATTCAAGGTTCCTGCAGGACACCACAGCAATGTGTTGGGTTTCTTTTTTAGTACTGCTGGAAGTGCAGCAGAGGCAGGTTATCCTGCATCTACGAGCGGTGCCACCAGCCAACTGGCTTAACACTATTGCTACTTTACAGAGGCCACACTAATACTGTGTCTGAGCCAACAGGCTGACATAGTTCACAGCAGTCACACTGACTAACACACACAGAGGTGAGCAGCCTTTGTGGAGCCAGATGGTGACACAGAGCAGCTATTTATAGACTATGTGAGAATGAAAAAGAAGTGTAAAGAAAAGAAAGGGGGGAAAAAAGCAATACGAGCAGTGTTTCACAGCCAGGGGCATTGATGTCGACCTGTATGACGTGTGTCCATCTGCAATATTGACCCACTAGTTTAAAATGCTCAGTTTGAAACCACCAGGAGGACTTTACAGCAAATGGATCTCAATCACAGTCTGACCAGGTTGTTGCAGTGAAACATTTATCATCTGCACCGTGACAAAGCCAATTTCCTGCAAATGTAATATGTCAAAATGGGTGTTAATGTTCCCTAAATAAGCACAATATTGGTGTTCATTCAAATGTTACTAGGAGTTTGAACCATGCTGTGTCAGATAATGACTTGAATTCAATGGCCCATTTTGTTCATAGTCCCATTTAAGGGTGCAAAAGATTGAGATAATATTCAATAAAGCAGTATTTTTTTTTAAATTGTGGCTAGAGGTTCTGGTCGTGCAGTGACTCATCTGAAATTCATTTAGGAAACACATTTTGGCTGATCATATTTAGTTTTTACTCCCTCCATTTTGCATTGTTGTGGATTATGAATTTTTTGATAGGAAAATAATTTATAATTTCATACATTCAGAGAGAAATTTTAGACATACAAGATATAAAAAGCAAGATTTTGCCGCACTGGTGAACAACATTTGTTCAAAGACATAGGCAGACGGTAGAGGATACCCTATGCAAAACATATCTATTTTCTAAACAAACCCCCTACAAACACGTTCTTAGACACAGTAATCCACTGCATATGTAGCTTGGCGAGAGGCAGTGGGCAGACTTTGCTCACGGATGCCAGCTATCACTTTCTCAAAGCTACATTTTGTTATTTCAAAATGAAAAGCTGCAATAACCAACTTTTAAAATTAACATAACAATACATAAAATGCACACAGTCTGTCTGTGACCCTAAATTCCCATTTGTACCCAAAGTGCCTTCTCACTGATGTTCAGGATATTTTGGGAATTCAAATGTTGCTGCAGGTACAGCCAGCGGTGAGCCTCGACTGAGTCACAACGACCAAAACAATGGAGGCAAAGCGGAGTCAAGTGGAAGAACAGCGCGGCGTAATGTGTGACTGACAAGCCCTGCTCGCAAACACATGTCAGCATCACCAGCGCCTTTCTGTTTGTGGACAGCCTGCTGACCATTCACTCTCTGCACATTGTGCATAGAGAGCATAGCTATGCAGTAGGTGAGTTAGGGCATGAACTTTTAATCTAAGAATAGACATAAACATCCTGCTCCGAGATGTAAACTTAAATGCAGCTGCGCCTTTAATTGGCTTTCACTGTCTCTTCCAGACAATGTGCCGTGTGCTTTTTAATGTGAGATTCTTTGGGATGTTGCCCCAGGCAATTCAAGTTAACCATGTCTTATCTTAAACTGCACTAAATGCATAAAAGCCTTTTAAATGCACTATACTTAATGTTTTTGCCGCGTGCAGTGTATTCACTGGGTTCCACTGTGTGGGCCAGGCGCACTCCTGCAATTGGTATTATTCTAGTCTGGTAACAAGCATAAACCAATTCAAGGCTGCTGCACTGCACATCCATGTAACAGGATTTACCTTGGTGATTTTCTAACTGCAGTTAGCATGAATCACTTTGTTAAAACACTCTCAGCTGTTTTAAAGTCAACAAGGTGATTCTAATCACACGTGGCAAGCACAGGTCCTGATTTGTAACTCGTTCCTTAATTTTTTAATGTTAGTTGACTTTTATGGTGAAAAATGGACTGCCGTTGCAATGAATAGGACTATTCTTTTATTCTCCAAATAAACCTTAATACGGAGTAAAATGATTTACTGTGTGTTCCCTATCCCCGATGATGAGTGTGGTTATAGAATGAAAACCACTGTAATCTATCATATATGTTAAATTGCAGCATGGCCCGTTTGAAAGGGCTTTTGTCATTGAAATCCCAGATGACACAGCAATACCTGCAGAATACTCAATGAGCCAGCCGGGCCTGATCCCAGCCAACCCAAGCACCAATGTTCATTTCATCGCTACTCATTCTTATTCTCCAAAAAAGCCAAATCAGTTTCTGTGAATGTTTTAGTGTCTTGAATGTCTGGAGAAATGGATTAATGTAATCACTAATGTCAATATGGAGGCAGATATGTGAGCAGTAACTGGGTCACAAACCTCAAACAGCAAGAGAGCCATACAGTCTTTATTTTCAATACAATATTCAACACTTGTCTCACTGGCACTCGTACCTGTATGGAAATGTATTTAAATGTGGCGAGTACCTCTGTATGCGAAGATAACAAGCCAAGAGTCGAGATCAGGAGCTCTCAGTTGATATGCCCCCAATTTATCTGTTTGTTTGCATCGTGATGGCATTGCATTACAAAATGGTATTAATTATTTATCTGAAACTCATTTACAGTCATAAATTTCCATACACCTGCGATGCTGCTAAGGAGGCATTTTTAAGGGTTCCCAGATTTCCCTCTGCCTATGCATACTTTAAAGATGAAAGGAGCCAGTCGATAGATTAAGCTTTTACTAAAGTCCATTGGCAGGACACCAAATGCATCATCTCCCAAACTAAAAGCTTTAAAAGAAATATACAATATATTCTTCAGCTTTGAGAGCAGGATTATTGAGTTTTTTAATAGTGGCTTTAGAATCCATCCATGACCATGCTTTTAAAAAATGCCTATCACTTGGATTTCAGAGAAGATATATGGAGCTTTTTTGTGGAAGCTGTTGGTGCTAAACCCCCTGTTCTGGAGGATCTTTTACTGTGTGTTGTACTGTTTTACTGTGGTGGACTCAGACTCTGGCTCAGTCACATACTCTGTCAAGCCATCCATCAGGTCTTCTAAGTAAAAGGTACTGATAAGCTACACTGGGGTCCAATGTGTAGTCATACAATGCTGACCACAAAGTTTGGCAGCTATTGGTTTCAATTAACCACAGTGTGGTCAATGGTGCCCTAATAGAAAGGCTTACAGGGATTAGTCCTTGGCCCAGGTCCTCCAAACCCAATATTAAACCTTAGAATTCATACACAAACAATCCAAGGCCTCAGTTATTAGTGCAAAACAGTGACTAAAACTGCAACATTTTAAGAGTTGCATGATCAGCACCATGGACAGCACACTACAGTGTGCAGCTCAGGGAACATGTGATTCTACTCTCTCACATATCTGTGACTCAATGTTAACAAACAAACACTGACAAAGACTTGATTTTAACCCACCAAACGCTGAAAGACAATTCAGGAAGAAACAAACTATTCTGGTTATGGGTTTTGCTGGCTTTTAGTTGAGGCTTACTTCAGGTGTTTCCACATAAAAGCCTACTTCTCTAATGTCCTGACTTTGAGTGGTGGGGGTGGGGGTTTTCCAGATATGTGTTGTAATTTATTCATACAGTAAATGATGATATGATTTACTGAAATGCTAATCTATTTGATCAGCAAGGTAATTCTTCTGATAGCTTGTTTGATAACATACAATTTGCTTTTGTGGAAGTTTGGTACTTTTAAGGTTACTTGCCAATGAAAGACAATGATTGCAGGGCACTGGGGAGCTGGTACACCTTGATCTCTAAGCTGTCAAGTATCAATGAAACCATTTTTAGTTTCACTTAAATAGTTGGAAGTGTCACATTTTGGAGCTTTTGAGAAAAGTGCATTGTTTGATCAAAAGTTGGGCCGACAAAAGTTAAGCTTATAGTGAGAGTAACATGGTTCTTGTTACAATGCTTTTTATGATCATATATGGCATGCAACACAAAAGTTATCCTTAGGTATTTATAGGTGTATTTCAGGAACAGACTTAACGTCTGAACTGTCAGAACTTGAGTAAGATGTTGCTTCTGTGTTGACAGACCGACCATGAAAGGACACATTCTTGTCATGCTTTAGGAACCTTCAATGTACAAGAATAGCTGGCACTGAGCCACGACTATATAAGCACCTCTTATCCTGTATATTATATATACATTCTCTGGCAAACAAATCGAAACGTGCATGAACCTAAGATAGTCCGGTTTGCTTCGGTCGATGGGCTGTGCTTGGTTTTAGCATTTAAACATGGCAGCTGTGTCTAAAACGTTCTCATTTAACAGTAGACTAAAATACGTCTTCATTAGAGGCGAGAAACCGGCAATTCAGGAACAGAATCTTGATTTCTATCTAGTCAGCACTGTCTAGAATCCGATATGTTGCAGCGCCCTGACCTCACTTGCATAAAGCTGCACGATTATGCTACACTTCACATACATCAGCAGATCTCCAACATTTCGTACGGTCATGTCACGTCATATTTACTCCTTCCTGCTTGATGCTTTTATGAGTGTACTCAACAGTCTGCTCCTGGGATGCAATGGTGTGCATTAAGTCGTGAGGCTGCTTGCTGTTATTGGATCACTGTAAAACGCAGATGCTTTTGCTGCACTCTTGGGTTCATTGCTGACTTGCTGGCTGTCGTGTTTATTCCTGTTAGTTTGGTGATGTGATTTTATTTATTCACAGGCACACCAGGCAGTGACTCTGGTAATAAGAAATAAATGAAAGGGTATTTAAATGTCAGCAGAATCAATTAAAGTAAACTTTAAAATGCTAATTGATATTTAGTATTAATAATCGTAAGCATTTTTTTCCCTTCGTGTAACCTTTGGCCAGGAGGTGCCGCGCTATACTCAGCCTGCCAATATTATGCCAAGCCTTCATCACTTGGCCTCTCACTCGGCTGCAGCGGGAGATCACAAGCTGCTCTCCAGTCTGTGGCATTGTTAGCAGTGCTTCCCCATATGAGGCTGCGGCTGTGCCCCTGCTATTCTAATTGAAAAAGCAATTGTTACAGACTTGATTTGCATAAGTGGACTTAATGAATCAGATGTTGAACTTATGATAGCTGCACTTGGTGGGCTGGTGCCTTTGATACTAATTAGTACACCTAAAAATAAATCATGCCTATCTTTTTTTTTGTTTTGGTGTCCAGTATCGAAAGTACTAATATATCAAAACTGACAGTAGGTGCAGGATTTCAGTGCCACAGCAACGTACAAAGACCTTCCAGATTTGTAATGTAGCATAATCTGTCACTATCCAGCAGCCGGGGTAAAGCATCTGCTGGCCATTTTTTATCTTAAGTGCCATAAAGCACCGTAAGAGTGTAGATGGTTAGCCTAAGGTGAGCTAGACCCAGACCAATAAAATATCACTTCTAGCAGCAGCACTCAAAAGCAGCAGACCCAATTATGACCGACTAGAGGAGACAAAAGAAATAAAGACAAGGGAGAGAAAAGACAGCAAAGCAAAGGACAAGAAAGAAAAAAAAGAGGAAGACAGAAGGAGGAGAGGGATGAGTTGTTTATGAGCTGCCCAAGGAGAGGTCAGCTGTGGCCGATAGACACTCGTTAATCTGTCATTACTCTCATCAGGCCTCTGGCACCGCCACACTGGCACTGTGTGTGCATGCGTGTGTGTGTGTGTGTGTTGGGGGCAGCAAGTCTGATTGGGATTCTGGTCGCTGGCTGGGGAAAAGCTGAGTCACCATGGCGACCTGGAACCAAGGAGGAGAGCAGAGGGGAGAGGAGCTTATAGGAAGAAGAAGAGCTGGTGGGATGGGAAGAGTGGAGAGGAAGGGAAGAGGGGGGCGGAGTAGTAAAATAGTAGCTCCATTGGTGTTTTAGCCATTGTGTTCTGTTTGACTTTTCTGTAGATAAGTTATACAACAGGAGCGTCTTCTTAAAAAAGAGAGGACGCCTTGTAATGAGGACAGGTATGTTTTCTCGCCCTCTATTTGGCTATTTCTGCATCTTTTTCACCTTCACACATCCCTCGGCTCTTGCACAAAGATACTAAATCTGTCCCTTCTCCTGACACCCTTATTTACCACAAGAAGGTCAAACTGGCTTATTAACAAGAAAAACTTCTCCAGTCTATCTCAGACATAGCCTCGGACATAGTCATTGACATATTTTCAACATCAAAAACATACTTTTCATTGTCCTGAATACAAAATTCTCCATTGTTTCTGATTGTCATGAGCTGTGTTTTATCTGCAATTACCATTATGTCTTGTCAGAACTGATGTATTATACCTGCAATGACTCATTTTTGAGGTGTCAATTTAGTCTGAGAGAGAGCACGCAGATGTTATTAATGCTTGCCGTGAAGGTTGAACTGTGTGATGGACATTCAACACATTTTTAAACCAGCAAAATGTGTTCTTGTTTTAGTTTATCTTCACATATGAGTAATATACTAAACATTTACTTTCCTGACTGCATGCAAAAACATTATTTTAACACCAACAGCATATTGGTCAGAGCATTCCAGACACTTCATAGTAATCAATTCTTTATTCAGTCTGATTAGTTGCCAACAAATAAAGCAAGTAATGAACTTAATGAGTTTGATTTGGGTCGGTGTCAGGTGCAACTTTCAACACTACTTTAATTAACACCTTTTAATGTAGTAAAGTCTATTTGCCAATAAATGCTGACAAAAAAGGCTATGTGCATTATATTACACAGGTATTGCTACTGAGGCTGTTTTTCAAGACATGTTTTGGTACACCTGCGGCAACTCAAAATACACTCAAACTTGTGTGAGGAAGAGAAATTTGCTCTGAGTAATTTGTTCCTTTTAAGCAAATTAGCTTGGGGGTTTGGGGCCAACACAAAAGCTTCTGTTGAGTAAGGACATTCAAAACAATTTTGAGCAACACTAAAAATAATTCAGGATTTGAGTCCTACTGGCAACAGGCAGAGATAAGAGCCCTTCTAGCACCAGGATGCCAAAATTAAGAACAATAGCTATTATCGTTTCGCAGCAGAACACAAGCACCAGGAGGTGACGTCCAAGGTTTTCAGTATATTATTGTACATCTTGAGTCTGTGCTAAAGTGGCCGCAGTATAAACAGTATAGAGGAGTTCAAGTGATGATATCTGACATCTGAATTCCTCCAGTATCCTGCCCACTGTCAGTGATCCTGATCCTGATCCTGACATTACAGAATAGTACAGTAACACTCTCACTGGAATCCCTGAGATCCAATTGGATGTCAGTCTCTCAGCACTGCAAAGCCACTCTGATACAAGCAGGACAAAAGCACAGCAATGTTCTGGTGCTCACCTTTACACTGCATTGTAGTGGTTAGTATTGCTTGTTTAGGTCAACTTTTTAGCCATGCATGTGCAGTGTTATTAATGCATTAGAGTACTGAGGTAACATTTTTGTTGTAACATAATGCTAACATTACTTTCTTACCAAATAATAAGTTAGTTGTTACTATGTTGAGGCCGTTTTTATTAATTTTGTGTAGTAATATATAGATGGAAAGCTTCTCCTTGCTCACTAGTTATTCTTAAAAGTAGCTTTCCCCAACACTGTTCATGTGTGATGCTTTGTCAGACTGAAATATTTTCACAGCTTTTAGATGACCTGCTTTGAAACTGTGTACAAACATCCACAGTCACCGGAGAATGAAGCCTGCCGACCTTGGTGCTTCCCCTGACTTTTCCTAGCAGCATTAGCAAGTCAAAGTTTTTGCTTCTTCAGTGAAATATCTCAACATTTTCTGGATGGATTGGTGTAACAGTTTGTAAAAGCATTCACGGCTCCCAAACCAATTACCCTCATGATTTTTCTTCTAGTGCCAACATGAAGTTGACTTTTGTGGACTCAAAACTAGCAGTTTTTCCCCTCAAATTTGATCGATTGAAACAGACATAAACAGTGTGAATCAAGGGCATTTGTGCAGTGTTGGGAGTCTCAGAACTGCCTCCAGTAGCCTGGCCTCCATCTGGTTGGAGCATTGATGTGTGACATAATATGCAAACAAAGTATTGCTGTGTCTAAGCTCAGGCTCAAAGAATGGCTAGAATGGCTATAGACACATTACTTATTGGGTATTAAATGTTTTTATTTGAATTTTTAAACATTATTGCAAGAGTTAACATAAATTAACATTTGTTTACTTCTTCATGCTTGTAACATTCCTGCAAATGTTTCATAATGGCTAACTAATGTTGCACAATTTGAATAAACAAGGAGGTAAATAAGTAGATCAAAGCATAAGAAAAATAATAATTAAATTGGAAAAGCAAAAAAAAAAGGAAAAGAAAGAAAGCGCATATTCGTGTAATGATGTAATGTAATGAAATGATGTGTAATGATGTACACTTGGGCTTTCCCATATACACGAACATACATATAGGTGGGTGTTCAATTATTTAAGCAACAAATGTTATGCAAGCATTTTTTTCTCAGAAATGGTGAACGTCTTGAAACTGAAAAACGATATGAATTTCATATCAAAGTCGTTAATGCTGCTGTGATCACACAGTCGCAGGTGTTTGACTGGTAACTTATCAAAAGTAGCCGTTGACCTGAACTTGAAAAGTGATTTTTTTTCCTCATGTCTGACAGACATTTAAGACAACCCGATCAGACAAGGAGACAGACGCAGTCACACGGCTCTAGACAACTGAAAAAATGTCTCGCAGCTACAGACATTGACATGCCAGTCACTGGCGATAATTGATTTTTTTTTTTAAGGTGCAGAAAAGGTTTCAAACCCCAGAATTGATGTAACCTCCATCCAACAAGAAGAGCGAACGTGTGAATGTGCATGTGTTCAAGAGACAAATACAGACAGTGAGCAGAGATGACTGTCTGTTAGTGAAAGAGAGAGAAACTGACAGCTAATGTGAATACATATAGAGAAGCCAGCAGTGTAGGCTGTTTCAGTACTATAATAGGAGTTGATGGGGATCAATTGCTAAATTACATGCTGCACTGATTATCAATCTATAAAGTGGCTGGTCTTACACACAGCTGAAAAGAAGACGGACACACCAACTGTTTCTGTGTGTGTGTGAGAGATCTGATATGTGTGTATGTGTGTGGATGAACAGTCCTTTACAGTAACTTGCATGAGTGTACGCACACACACACACACACACACAAAGTGCAGTGACAAATTAGTGTCTATGTATTGCTCTGTCAGCAGCACTAAATTAGAAGACAACCAGACCTTTTCATGCTGAAATGCAATACCTGAATTGGAAATAGGTTTTCTACATTTCCTCCGTTATTCATCAACACACTCATTTAGTCTGGGCTTGATTTAATTTATGGAAGGGTTCCTGGGGCATATCTCATCCATTCTGGGACCGATTTTGTTTTTTGTGGTGAACTTTTTGTGCTGTCCTTGATTCAGTGCATTTTATGCCATCAACTAATGAGTGATGCATAAAGAGAGCGACAGACACATCGCCTGGAAAAAGCCCTTTTCTTTTTCTATCCCGCTTTAAAGCTTTAAGGCTTTTCATTGAGATGTCACCCCGGCTTGACAGAGGGTGGTGAATATTCATGTGCAATGTCACCTAAATACATTTCCTCAAATAATAAATACACACAATCTGATGTAACCCCCTGAGCCGTGTTTATGTGTCATGCATATTCTATCCCCTTAACAGCATTTACTTGTGTGTGCACATGGAAAGCACCAGTTTAAAAGTGATCTTAGAGAATTAGAAATAAAGACAAGTAACATGAGGGAGTATAAATCAGATTATTGCTCAATGGTCCCAACACTGGATGGCTCAACAGCACACAATAGTTTTTTTTTCCAGCTCATGGTATCTATTTACACATTAGAAGGTTTAACATTTAATTATCTTCTGCTGATAAACACTGATTAGCCTGAAAGATTATTACTCCTTTCATAAATAATGAACGATTAAACAAAGCATTATCTTAAAAGTCCAGGCTGCAGGTCATTAATTCAATTATCATTATACACAACTGTCAACATACCTGCAAGATTACAAGTTGTCTAATTAATAATATATGAGATGATTACAGTAGGGATTAGAAATAATTTGCTCTATGCCGGCAGTAATGCCGCATCCACTGCTTGTGTGTGTGTGTGTGGGCACAAAAACACACACACACCCTTGCCACCTCGTTGACAGTCTTCTGAATATCACTTTATCTTCTCACCGCATTGAAATAATCATCACCTGGTGTTGAAGATAAACCTCTCACCTCATCGGGTCTGTTTATTTCGCTGTGTCTCACCCGAAGCAAAGCTTTGGAGCTTACTTCAATTTGGAAGAAAAAAACCCACAGAGAGACAAGAAAGAAATAGAGAGACAGAGGTTCAAAACTTCACACTGAATGTTTGCACTGGCATCTCCAACTCGAATGTGAGACAACTGAAAGGAAAAACGTGGCAGAAATAAACACTTAAAGATAGGACCAGCAGCAGGTACAATAATATCTGCTGTCTCTATTTCCTTTTTGTTGTGTAAACTTAGCTGAATTATGGGAACAATTAGTCTAGGAACAATCACAGTTTTGGTGATAATGACAAATGATCAAAACTGCAGCCATTTTGATATTTAATAGGTTGGAACATTTGCAGCAAACCTACTAGATCAAATACAGTTGGAGTCCTGTGAACGCAGAAATGCCTCAGATCTTCATGCTTTAGAGAACAGATGGGAAATACAAAATTTATCTCCCCTCCTTAAAAAGAAGAAAAATCCCTTTGGCACCAACTTTCAGCTGGGAGAGCATTGTATTTTACTCAATTCATTATGTATCCTCAGTCGAATTAAATGTTAACCAAAAGAGACACGGAGCGGGAGGAAAAGAGGGATTGTGATATGTACCGATGTTACCCAATTTCCATGTATATGAAAAGGAATTAAAGAGCGAGAGAATGAAAGATGCAAACTTTGGTTCAAAGTAACAATAAGTCCCTGTGGACTGGCATCAGAGAAAAAGCACCATAAAAGAGGATTTCAAACACACCATTTCTATGATCTTGAGTAGAGCAGTTTATGTCTGTGAACATAATTCCACAAAGCTCACACCAATGCGGACTGTCAGACACGTGCTGTTTCATGTTAACTCTACCTGAAACATTACAGCATTTAGAAAAACAACAGTCCGGTGTTCAGCACAACACAGTCTGGAGCTGGACTTCCTCTCTGCTCATTATCAGCCCCCTCATACAATTTCTCAGTATTTATTTAATTGCTGTTCAGTAAGAATAAATCAGGATTAAGCCAGTTAAAGTTATAATCCCTAAGATTTTCATCACATCAACTTCATTTTTGATTCCCTGCATGGCTGGCATTGTCAGCTTTAGCCGTTCGGAAGATTTGCATTCTAATTACCTCTATATGGTGTTTTTTTTGTTTGTTTCCTGTTTGTTTATTTCCATGTTGCATACCAACAAGGGATTTGAAGGAAACCACAAATGCACAAAATAGGACAGGTTGTGAAAAAGCACATTGAGGCACATGTGCATTTCATGACTTCATTAATATCATGTTGAATGGTCTTTTGTAGTCCTCCAGAAGAAAAGAGAAATGGATGTGATTAATACTCTCAGCCTATTGTTTGTTCGGCTGACCTTTTTTTTATTGTCACAGATTGTCCTTTGTCATTTTTGATTGGTCGCCTTGGTCTCACTTGATATAAAGCTGCCAGAGGACGGACACCAGGCAGACACTATAGCTATAGCTAAAAATATAGTGTCAGGTTAGCTACAGAGACACCAGCCTTGGCTGCTTTTCTCTTCTCCCACACATTCCCAGTGCCAGTGAAGACAACCTTAAGGAAGCCAACAGTTCATCCTCGAGAAATAAATACATTGGTCCCATTATATTCTCTCAAATATAATGGAACTATACTTCACTCATTTGCAATGTCTCTCTCCAAAAAGCATGAAACAACAATCCACAGTTCTTGTTTTGAAGTTTCATGGAGGAAGTATTTTCTTTGGAGTGCAGTTCTTACATGAAAGCTCCACAACTTAAGTGCTATATCATCCCTTTATATAGAAGAAAAGGAAGACTTATCAACAGCTCGTATGTCCAAAGTCGGCCATTTGCTTGATAAACAGCTCTATAAGTGAGGGGAAATGTGTCTGTTTTGTTTGGGATGAACTGTTGCCGTAAAGAAAGACTCAGTAGTCTCTTTCCCTCTCAGTATCACTGATTTTGAAATGTCTCAACTGCAAACCTTCTGCTCACTGCTCTGCACTTACTTTTGACAAGTATGCATTTTTCATTGCATTTCTGACATGGTAGCTGTTGAAGGCGGCCTCCTGTGGCCAATATGTGTGATATCTAACTGAGATCAGAACGTCTATTATTAAAACTCTGTTAACTAAATCAACCAGGATAGAAATCATAGGATTACAACTTAAAGCCATGTATTAAACATGAAAAAAGCCCTTTTTACATTGGGACAAGTACTACTGGGGAATATCATGTGATTTGTATTCATAGCAGTCGTAATCCTACATGAATCTGAAAAACCTGTAATATAAATTTAAATCTAAAACTAACAGCTAGCACATCACAGTAGCCCCTCATCCTATACCACATGCACAGGTATGTTTTTATTATCTTTTCTCAGCAGCATTCATTTAGATTACAAGATGTAGTTTAGATCCATGTCTGTCCAGACTCGTATACAGAATGTAGTATTACAGAAAATGTTTCAATTATGGATGTTGCTGCAGAAAGCTACAAGTTATGAACATGGCTGCTTCACGCACATCCTATCCTATCAGTGACCGTGACCTTTGACCTCCAAAATCTAAACAGTACATCTTTAAGTCTAAGTTGGCATTTGTGCCGTATTTGAAAAAAAAAAGATATTACTATCACGAGAACAGGATGGACACAAGGTCACACTTTGACCTTTCATCACCGAAATGAAATTAGTTCATCCTTTGTGCCAAATTTGAAGAATTTTTTTCTTGTAAATGTTTTTGAGACATCACTTTTACCAGAATGGAACGTAAAAAAAGGGAGTGATGGACTTTGTGAAGGCATATAAACATAAGCATTGCTCTGGACCACACGTTTTCTTTCAGATGTTTTAAATTGTTTATCACTGAGGTCAGTTCAGTTTCATTATCAAAGACTGACAGTGTTTTTCATTACTCCATCCTTTGATGTCTTGATGAGACGGCAGCAACAAAGGTAAACTATTGATCCGTGTTGATTGTGGACTCCATATGACCGACTCAATGAATTATCCAGCACTGTTTAACATTATAAAGGTGCTTACACAAGGCAGAAACACACAATATAATCATGTTGTGTTTTTCTCTGCGTTGCAGGCCTAACAGGCTGCTAACAGATAGCAGCAGTTAACAAATAGAAACAGTTGCTTGACAGCTCTTTGACAGTTAAAGTAAAGTTCAGACACCTGGCAGAATGCGCCCCAAGCTGTGTTGTGTGCAATTTCCACATTATGCTGTCAGAGTAACAGCTCTTGTATTCAAAAAGTCAACTTTTCATGTTTTGCTTGAAATGTACACTGGATGTTCGGGAGATAAATGATGCAGGAATTGGAAATTGCAATTTGGAATTGGCTCAACAAATAGCAAACTCACTACTGTTGGTGCCAATACCTGCACAAAAACCATAGTGGAGCTGATTATTCAGACTTTTAAAAGAATACACACATGCTTATTTATCAGAATTAGTGTCCTTTTGTTGACCTGGTCATTACTTATGGATTCAGATCACACTGCCTAAATCTCTGCAGGGAATGTCAGAAAAGGTCAGATGAAGTTTTGGCGCTACAAAGGACAGAGACTGATGTAACTGGATGTAAAAATTCACAGCGAATAATGTCACACCTCATAATTCCTCATTTATCTTTGCATAAGCTTGTTTGTTGAGTTGAGAAGGTCTCTTGGATATGTTATCTAAGCATAAACTGATTTGTTCAACTTATGTGACAGAACTGCAGAGATTAACAGCAAGTGGTCAGAAAAAAGCACTTCAGAGAAATCCTGCAGGATTGTTTGTTTTCTGGAAGGTTGTGTAGTTTTAGAAGTGACATGACTTTGTAGGTAGAAGCTCATCTTTCATCCTGGTTAGGCAGTGTTTGAGATAAACTGGGTGAAATGCTGGCAAGAACAGATTGTCCTTAGAGAGTTATAACCGGAGTGAGACGTTTAAAGAGTCTCCATCATCATCTGTATCTACATTTTTGTCCCCCACCAATGTTTAACCCAAGTCAGTGCCTGTGTGTCTCACTAGGGCCGTGCTGAATACCTTTTTTTGGGCTCCGGAGGTTCGGTAGTAATCAACAGCCCTCAGCGAAAGTCTGAGATCAAAGGAGAGGAGAGCCAAAACACAGTAAAGACCCTCACACTGAGCTGAAATGGAAATGCTGCAACGCGTCTTGTCTTCCAGTTTAATTAAAGGCATTCATTTATGAGGATTCTTTATTTTACCGGATTGAAAAAAAAACAATGAAACAAACCAAAAACATCCAAATCCTGAAACTGAAAACCGAGCACCTACCCACGAATGTCCCATTATATAGAAGTATTCAGGTGCAGCCTTGTCACTTGTTGTTGTTGTTCTCGTCTCTCAGTCTTTGTGCTTGCGTCTTCTGTTCGCCCAACATCTGTAAATGTAACTCATTCAGCAGCACGAGTCTCATTGCGAAGCCTGACACGACTTCTCCAAACAGCACTTTGTTTTCTAACATTGTGACCTATTTATTAGTTATATAATGTGCTCAGTTCATTACTCATACTCCTTGGGGGTAAAAGCCAATTAAATCATTATTTGTGAAACAACAATTATCATTACAAAGACTCATCATCGCCTCAGTCCTCATGACGACCACCAAAACGGACTCGCAAGGTGTAAACCCAACAGCGGTAATAAATGTCAGCGATGAATCTGGAGTGTGAGCGATACAAACGGCTTTAGATGCTCACAGGATTATTATAGGATGGCATGGAAACTACACACTACAACTTTATTATAACAGCTGCCAGCTCGATGAGTTGGCAACAAAACACAACAGCTGGACCTCTACAGCTGCCACACACACACACACATATGGACACACACAGACAGTGTCAAACCAGTATATACTGGATGGCATTAAACTGAAGTTATATATGTCCTGTGGGCACAGATAATACTGAGAATACCTTTAAACCCACAGTGAACCTGAAAACTAAAGAGAGGAAATCCACACAAATCAGACCAATCAGGGTTTGTTTGGACACTGCAGCTTTTAATGGCAGCCATCTTGGCTTTCACAGTCCTTCCCTATGGCTGTTGCTGAGTAATTTGTGCTTCACTATAACCTGATTTATGAAGTGCTTGGCACATCGGCAGCAAATAGCTCCCAGTTCTAGAGAGGGGCATCTTCATGACTCTATCTGAAACAGAGCAGGCTGAGTGGGAGGCTCCAGCCAGATGTCTGACCTCGTCCAGCCTTAACTGGTCCAGTGAACCAGTTGATGATCCTGGGTGTCATTTATCAGGGCCAGGATCACAGACTTTGTTACTCTGATGGCCAATTTGGACTAAACGATGTAAAAAATTGAATACATATTTACTTTATCTATTAGTCCAATGCGCAGCTAACAAGCTTCAATGATTATATAACATTACATACTGTGATCAAATTCAGTGTTTCATACTGGTTTTTGTATCTTCTGAAACGGAACAAAATTTGTCCAAACATCTTTTTTTCAGTACGTAAGAATACAGATAAATGTTTAGTGTTATGGATGAAAAAACTATTTTTTTAATGTGTGCATTATCACCACATATGTTCCCCTAGCTTGGAAGGTAACGAGATGAAAGGCATATTTGGCAGTGAGTGTTCATTTTTCAAGTTGTTTTCATTGCATTTGAAGTATTTGGGCGCTGCTGTTGTGCTATATGGCCAAGTAATACACCTGCATTATACACTGTTTGGCATGAGTGAGTAGCAGGCCTGGCTGCAGCAGACTGAATTATAGGCTGTCATAAAGGAAATAATAGCCACCAAAGGGAGAAAAAGGTATGCTTTCAGTATAGCAGCAGTATTGCAGCTTTAACGGAGTCGTGTTTGTGTCCACCTGGCGAACCACCTACCAGCTCCTGAGGGAAATATCTGGCTCTTTAGCTGCTAGATACTCCACTATTTTCACCAGCTACAGTCACTGACTGTGTCTGTGTGGTGTTTGGTGCCGAGCACAAAGTGTACAGTGGAGTTTTAGAGTCTTTTTCTTTGAAAACAGCTGCCTGCTGACGCAGAAAGCAATGAGAGTGAACTGGAACAGGAAAGTTGGGGGTGCTGAAACGCACTGTAAGGCTCTGTAAAGCTGAGGGAAGCTACACGGGGCTTCAATTTACCATGTTTTGTATAATATCTTATGAGTAGTGTTTTATTTTATGTTGCTCAGCTGATACTACGACAATTTGAAATATACAACCCTTTGAACTGACGCAGTAAATGATCTCCATTCAATTTCTCCACTTTACCTCTGCTATGTAAGTGGCCAAATTTACAACATTCAACAACATTTCCCATGAGTGTCAGTTATTTGCATGCCTCAGTAGCTGTTGAATGCTAGTGAGAAAAAGAAACATTGTTGTCTGGTGATCACGTTTTACTTCACAATATTGCAGCAGGAGTGGGACTCAGTCCCCTCTACCAGTCTGGCTGTGAGCAGGTAGCTCAGCATCTGGTAACTCAGACCCACATCATCAAAATGTACTCTCTCTAAACTTTGACATGGACACATGAGATGTGTTTGAGATCATGATTGAGCTTTTTTTTGACGGACGGGGACCTATTTCTTTTGCAGGGTTGTTGCTGGTTATATGTCGGTTCAACTTGCAGACGTTCTTATAACCTGTTTGCTTTTCCACAGGCTAGGGAGCCATGTCATTACAACAAAAATGGCGGACTACATAGTCTCTTTAAAAATGTTGCTTTTGGCTATGCAACCTATATTGTAACCAACACGTTTGGACTACTCATCCTGATTGCTATGGAGAGCGAGTACTCTCTTGTTAACGCTGAATGTAAGATGTTAATGTTAGGCTTTGTTGTATGCTAACGCTAGCCCGCTAACACTTGCCCATATCAATCACATTGTAGTTCGACAAATAAAATAAAATGAAGATACACGTTTTAGTAGGCTAGTTAGTTAAGTCTTGCTGGTCATGATAACCCCGCCCCCAGCCCCTGACGTCAGCAGTTCACGGTTCCAGACCAGAGCCACTCAGTTCTCCTGGCTGAGAGCCGATTCTTTGGCTGTTGAAATAAAAACAGCTGGTTCAAGATTAGGCACCTGCTTCATACCAGCCCTCAAACTGCCTTTAATCGAAAAGAGGTTGATGACAAGTGCAAAATATGAGCAAATTGACAGTTTTTAATGTGTTTCTAATGGAGCCATAGGTATCAGCATGTAGCTGCCATCAGTGGGACTCCACTGTAAGGCACTCTTCTCCATATGAGTTGCTGCTCTGTCTCTCAAATACAGACACAACCCTCTCCACTGTCAATCAAACCATCATCAAATATGCATCAGGAGCCTCACAGGCGCCTGTAAAGTAGGGAAAAAAATTAGCGTGTGTGTGTGTGTGTGTGTGTGTGTGTGT